>JBBMOI010000002.1:3990000-4090000 GCA_038088405.1 Porites divaricata
ACGAAGATCACCTAATATGACCTAATTTTGGAAAGGGCGGGAAAGTTTAATCGTTCGCATGAATAAGTAGAAAAGATGGTGGTTTGCCTTGTCTGTAAGCACAGTCTCGGTATAGTTATACTGGCGACCAGGTAAAACTGTTCGTATCCTTATCCTGGCCATGAAGGAAAAAAGATTGACCCTCACTGTAAAAAAACCAATGAATTGGCAAATAGCGCATTCAAGAAATCCGCGAGATTTTTGTTACCCTTGTTCATGTGAAGTTACGTAAGTATCATCAGTTGTTCTGTTTTTACCCCTGTCCTTTATTTTATTAAAGAAGTCGTTGGGCATAAATAAATGGGGAAAAAGGATAAATTAAGTGTAAGGAAGATTCAAATTTTGCTTCGTTTTCTACGTCAAGTAGCCAGAGGAGTCGAGTGTCACCCAATGTTTACTACAAAGTGACTATTCCATACCTGACAATTCCTAAAATAAACATATACAAATAAAAGAAACCAAGTAAAGAAAAGTGTACAGAATAAAAAAAACAGACTGTTCCTAAGAACATAGAATTATTTCATAAATGGAACTGGTTGATGTAAAAGCTTATTTGCATTTTTTCATGTCTAAGGTTTATTTGTGCTGTAGTAATTCAATTAACATTCTGTGAATGCATTAAAAGCAAATGAAGAGCCTGACTATCTGCCAGGCTTAATGTTCTAACATGACATAACATAACACTTTATGTTATGTTAGAACATCTAAATTGTATCTTTTTTTCATTGCAATTGTGAAAATTCCGTTTTATTTGCTTTGTGTGAGAAATATACATCTGCACTTATTTATTAAGCATATCATAAACTGCTCAGTTAAAGAAACTCTCTTTATTTGAACCATGTGGTAGATTCTATTTATCGTAGCTGTGAAAACGTGTTGTATTTATTTAGGCTCTCACCCTTACAAAGAAGATTATCAAGTATCAAGAATAAGTCATAAAGGGTGTCGAGGACATTTACCCAGCCCTCTTGCAAAGTTTTCCTGTATTCGAAAATTGAAGATTTCAGAGTCGTATCATCGAATGAACTTCATGCGAGAATAGCTAGGCCACTAAGCTCATTTTAGATTTTTGCATGACGTTAGCCTGCGCAGCTGGCGGTATTGTGAGATTAAAGTTTTGGCGGCGGAGCCGCGATCCAAAAAAAAGGAGTGGGGACGAGGCGTTTGAAATACCGCCTGCCAGAAAAACCCCGGTATTTTGAATAGCCCGCACACCAGTATGCGGGGGAACTGATTGGTCGAGGGCTATACATGTGTCAATCATAGTAGATGATCCTTCGCATATATTCCCAATTAAGAGAGCAGATGGCAAACTGGAAAAGACGTAAGTGATTGTGGTTTCCCTTAAAAAAAGAGCATAGTTGATGACCAAATTGCCGAAATGGCGTCTTTAAACTTCACAGCGCTGGAATTGTCTTTATTTAGCCGTAAGAAACAAAGGTCAAAGAAAATTAAAACACTTTACAACTGCATCTGAGATCAATTCCTATCAGGAACGCCTACAGAAGAATAAACCACAGGAAATGGTTACTCAGTATGCATGTGACAAACCAACTTCATGACCTTTTAATGTTATTAAGCCTAGTGTGGCAAAAAAAGATTTACTCAGTCAAAGTTTAGAATGATACATGCACTGTGTAGTGCTAGTAACCTTCGCGCGAGAGCCGAGAATATAAATAAAACCTCTGTTCAAGCAAACCTACAAGGTCACGTTTCACATTATCACGACTCGCTTTAGGAGTCGTGTTTAGCCTGTCAACGATTATTTCTAAACTGTCTCGCGCGAAAATAATCGGAAGTTTCAAATTGCAGGTTTCTCTTTGATTGGTTGATTTAATTGGGATCAGCTAAGGTGATAAAAGTGGGCGGCATTCGAAAAATCATGGTTCTCTGGCAGACGGTATTTCTCGCGGCTTCGCCGCTCGTGACGGCTCCGCCGTCAAATCTCACTCGACTGCTACACAATACCGCCAGCTACGCAGGCTAGCATGACGTGAAAAAAAAAAACTGTCTGCCTAATCACCTACTTGCCTTTTGAAGGCGACCTCATGTGAGAGACTTAATGCTTCAATTCAGTTTGTTGCAATGTTTTCCACAGCAAAGAAAGTTTGCTAAAAAACCACGGTATATAAGAGCTGATACATCAGCGGGAGTAAGGGCACAGCGGCACGAGGAAAAGAGGGCGTTCCCTATCACATGCTAGAGCTTGTTTACAGTCATCCCCGTTAACTTTGTGAGCCCGATTTGTTCTAAACTCCAGAAACGTCATTCTCAGGCTATTCAAAGACATTCACAAGCCGATTTCTTGGAGTGCAAAGAAGTAACAACTTACAGCTAATATTATTATTAGGCCAAGAAGGTTCGTTTCTCACTGAGCCCGAAAATCACGCACTTAGAAAGGAAAAGACGAGGAAAAATAGCGAGAGTGAGGAAAATAATATAAGTTTAAAATGATGTATTGACACTTCACATCTGCACTGTTCAGCTGTTCTTTAATGAGAAGTAAGATATTTAAATTGAGACATCTTTCAACAGCAGCGACAGTTTGGATAGGGAATTCCCCTAGTGCCTAGAGCAGGCTAAGGATACTTCTGAGACTTCCTGCTTAATATTCTATGGTTAAAAATAAGAGACACAAAAAATATTGTAAATGCGAAATGATTTTCCACGAATAACAAAAGGAAAAGGGTTGCGAATTCCGCATTCCGGATTCCGGATTCCAGATTCCATACCTTCCCAAACACTACAAAAACATGGCGGACAATAATTACAAAGCTCACGTTCACAGCCTTCTCCCCCTTCTTCGTTGGGTTAGAACCATAGCCACATGGAAAACAGTGATTTAACGTATGCAGTCGCTAGGAATGGACAATTTTCGAGTGGCATATACCCGATTTCTCGCTTTCTATTCTGACAATCCTTCTGGACTTCGCGATGGTAAAACGTTGGCGAAATGGCCAAGTAAGGCAAGTTTCGTCACTCACCCCTCGACCAAAACTGAATGGCCGCCAAAACTTTTAACAGGATTCAGTAGTTGAAGGATTGAACTACACAGTGATATGCAGGAGAGCCAGTAAGTGTGAGCCACTTTTGAGATTTAATCCACTGAATTTGGCTAAAATCGCATGTTTCGCTAAATGGGTCAAAGGGGCTAAGTGTGTTTCCTCAGATTTTCTAAACGAAAAGGTGTCGATGATTCTGACCTGTATTATTTAAAAGATAAAGGCTCAATTAAAGCAACTAGTAAATTGGAAGCTTTGGGTCGCACTCTTTTATCCGGAACAATCGGTTGAATTTTGACAAAATTTGCATATTTCACAAGCATCTCGGGTCCTCATGTGGTGCCGACAGAAAATTCGTTAAAAAAAATTTACAGAAGCTAATTTCTCCAATCTAGTTTCATATTTCTTATATACTTATTAAAAGAAGTCTACAGAAAAATTATGAGCGAAATCCATTTCGTGGGCAAAACTCGATATGAGGATCTTACAGAGACTGGCTCTTAAGACTTGTGAATATTTTGACCGCCAAGGAATGTTATCATTCTAGCTTGCTGTTTTTGGCTACATGGTGCTCATTCCATCTCTTTCCGTAGCAATTCAATCACGTACCGTGTACAATTAATTAAGCAGTTGTGTTGATTTTGTAAGCGACCACCGATAAGTCCTTCATTTTTGCTGATAAACGGTGCCATCACTACCGACCAAAAGCTAAACAAACCTAATCAACTATATTTTATGATTTGCAGATGACACAGTGTGATATTTTGAACAGTATTGACCGTGAAATGTCTGGAAGTCTCGCGGCTGGTTTAAAGTGTATTGGTAAGTCATTCTTGCAAGTGGATTCCTACTGCTCTTTGCCGTTTTTTACGCCCTTTCCCCATTTCGTCTTTAACTTAAGGTACAAATCTAGGTTTTGGGCCTCATGTAAAATGTTTAAATTTTTTGCAGTACAATGTTCAAGGAAGCCTGCAGAATACTTTGCTGATCGATTGTGGAATTCCACAAAGGGAGCTGGAACCGATGACGCCACCTTGATTCGAATTGTTGTTTCCCGTTCTGAAGTGAGTTTTCACGTCTTTACATCAGTCTTTTTATATTACTTGTAACGGTACAGTCAAATGTTCTTAGGCTTACGTATCCTGTGACTGAGAAACCCCTTGCAGAACGTTTTGAAAGTTCTAGTCAGTATAGTATTAAATAATAGTACTAATGTGCTGCGTTCATTTGTTGTGACTGTCGTGATTAACAAGGGCACCCAACGACTTTTATCAGTAAAATAACTGTTTGAAGGAGCACATATTGCCTAGATGTTTTTCTTAAGATCAAGAACGGCTAAAAATGTCTTAATAACTTTTTTAACATTCGGAGTATTTCTTCTAACTACTTACACGAGTGTAAAGTTCTGCGTCTTTTTTTATTATTATTTTTTTTTACCAACGTTGTACTGTTTTGTTTTATGTTCAGATTGACCTTGTGGAAATCAAAGAGGTTTTCCTGCAGAAGTACCACTTGACGCTGTATAAAATGATTGAAGACGAGTGTAGTGGCGACTTAAAAAAACTCCTTCTTACTGTGGTTGGAGAAGGCTGAAACAAGAAAACTCGCTTAAACTCATCCTCGGAAACCCAGGGGCAGCTAATTAGCCGAACGGAAACTGATAGGCCAATTGCGAGTTGCCCCAAGCCTCTGTTTCAAAACGAGGCAAATTGCGAAACCATTGATAAAAAATGCTCTTTTATTCTCTCGCGACTAAAACTCATTTTCACAAGATAGATTTCGACGTAGCCTCGTAGCCGGACACCTTTCTAGGGAGGTTCGGGTGCATGTTCCTCAATAAAAATTTTTGAGATTGAAGTTCTCTGAGATGCCATCTAGTGCATTCTGGATGCTTAAATCTAGCAAATGCCTGGATTCCATTTTCAACATGTAATTCTGAAAAATTTAATAAACCACAAAAGGGGAGGGCCCACCCCTAAATCCGCTCTTGTATAATACTCCCAGTGCGACTAGTTCGATAAATATGAGTGTCCAAGGGGCTCTCCCGTTCTAAGGATGATACCCGCTTCCAAGTAGCAGCTGCCTATGGGTCTCACGGGGTGTCTCAGGGGGTGTTTTCATGACACCGGGGCCACTTTCGCCCCGGAGCGAGTTCACTCCGGTTCCCACTCATGGCTCTATATTTGTTTACATGATACCACCACAAATTTCATGCTGGCGCGAGTCACCCCCGCGCGAGTTCACCCCGGTTCTTGTACCGGGGCGAGAATTTCACTCCGGTACGAAATCTCGCAACGGTATCATGTAAACATGAAACGACTACCCGTTTCGGTGTGAAATCGGTCTGCCGGTAGACTGGAACGGGTAACGCATGCGTAATGTTCGCGATTTTGAATCATACGTGCATTTTATCAACATGAAGTGTACCTTCAAATAACGAGATGTGAAATAACCCAGTCATCATGTAAACGCGATACGAAATCAAAAAGTCATGTCGGTATGAAACTCGCGCCGGTGCGAGTTTTCTCATGTAAACACCTCCTCAGAGGATACTCAAATCTGTACTTTAGTTGTATCATGATTACACTCAAACCTCCTGATCACATTAAAGCAACTTGCCGCGGTTGTTCAGTTCTAAATTTCAATCTAAATTTAATTTTCACAGAGGAGGAAGTTAATAAGACGGACGACATCACCCACAATAAAATCCGAAGTTTTGCTTAATTTTAGGTTATGTTGTTTTGTTTTTATTTTAGTTTTGTTTGCTTGATTTTTGACACAGAAACCTACCTGTTTTGAACTCGAGCTCTTCGCGATAGGATAGGAAAATGGCGTCTCCGATACGGTTGAGTTAGAAGTTGATAAACACTAACCGCTCTCCTGCAATTATCAGAAAAGAGACCTTTCCTTGAAAAATGCTCGGGTCTTTACTCTTAAAAATCCGGATTGGATTTGATCCGAAGAATGCAAGCAGAGTGTGGATTTTATGGCATGATCCGTTTTTAACTATCTGTAATAAAATGTAAAATTCATTTTTGGTTTAAAAAATTGGATTTGGATTTTCCCAGTGACACACCCTTTGATCATTTGAGACATATAACAGTAAACACGGAACACAGCTAGCATTATACTATAAGGAAACACCGAGAAGTAAGTTATTGTTGTTGATGTTGTTTTTGCGGAGGTACTGTGTTTTTGTAGACTGACCTTTGAGTGTCCGGATCCGCAAGTCACAGAAGCGGAGGTGGCACTGATGTATCCCTGACCAGTAAGATGGTATACACTGGTGTTAACCTGGCTGTTTTTAGCGCACATAAAATCTTGTGACTGAGATCTTTTCAATATTATCGTTCTTCCAAACCTCCACTTCTTCCCGGAACTGGAGTCATCGCCAGGTCATTTTATACTCTATAGAATTTACCAGTCCTTGGTTTTCGGACTTAAAATAACTTGGTGGGTTGATTAACCTTTGGACTGTGGAATTTTATGTTTTAAAGATATACGAACTTCCTTGGAATTTCCTTCATAACGGACATACCCTCTGAGGGTTTTCACGATCGTATTGATGTTGATAGTGTTAATATTTAACAGTGCAATTTAGTTTTTCGTAAATCAGCGTCGAGTCAAATAATTTTGATCAACTACCTGTAGTAGTGATGTAAATAATTGTACTCTTGAGAGACTTCAGAAAGTCAAGTTGAAATAAAGTGAAATATAGTTGTGTTGTTTTATGTTGTGAGTGTTTTGCTTATCTATGACAGGTTCTCAAAAGATATGTTGTTAGCAAGTCCGCAATTCCTTTAGCAGTGAGAGAAATGAGGAACGAGCTTGTTGACGTTTTGTGCATTGTAGGTTTATCCAGTGGAAATTTAACACGATCAAATAGGCCACTTGCACTAAGAGGTCACGTGACCAATGCTTCCTTTAAACAATGAGTTGGAATCTTGCTGATGCCAAAAATCGACAGAGCAAATAAGAATTATCTTACACTTCTTACACTCGAAATTTGAGAGGAAACGCATTTAAGGGAGTTATTTTATGGCTCTTTGATTTTTCAGCAAAGTAGTATGATTTGTATTGGCCGCCATGTTGGAGGGCATACTCTTGCCCTCCAACATGGCGGCCGAAACTACTTTTTGCTTATATCTTGTTAAACGTTTGATAGTTACCCTCAAATGTACTGTAAACGTTACCACATCATCTTTTCAACATTTTTCTTGAAGTTTAAGTGCAAAATTTGCGTTCAGAAAGAGGTAATTCATAATTTTAAAAATCACATTTTGGTCACGTGACCAGATACAAACTTACACATTTTAAGAAAATGGTGCGGGTTTGAAAAACCAAATCACTATTATTTTGTTTAAGATATGACCCACTAACTGATTTTCGAAGGTAAAATCATATAACCTTCATTTTCATAAAAACGATGTCACGTGACTTCTTAGTGCAAATGGCCTATTATATTCATTGCCAATTCATTGCCAACCCTCCCGCTTTCTAGATTCCCACGATACCTTGCGAACTTGCGACCCCCATTTACGCCATTGGCAAGGGCCTGGAACGAGAATGTAACAAAGCAAACAAAAATGGCGGCAAGGTTCACCAAAAAAGATGGGGTACGTACTGATGTAGGTTTTATTAATATCACATAGTGACCTGCTTTGTGCCCTTATATTTCCTGCACTAGGGTTTAAAGAGACTGCATGGAAGGCGCTGAAACGATTAACAATGAGAGTTTAATTGTGTATTACATGTACATTGTAGCGAATAGCTTGTGCCTCTCTCTTATTTCATGGAAGCTTAAGCCTAACTTACCAATTTCTCAGTCACGAAGGATCAAACAAGAGCCTTTCCACATATTTTATGTCCTGTCCACATCGTCCCCCAATATGAATATTTCAAGATGTGTATAATTATGCAAGTTGTAGAAATTAGCAATCAATCTATTTCACAGTTCAAATAATATAACCTTAGTGTGTTATGTAACTTAACCTATCTATCTCTCCAGTTACGAAGGATCAAAGCTGATGAGCATTCCCACGTATTTTATGTCCTGACCACATCGTCCCCTGTTATTCATATCTCAAGAAGTTTATACTTGCAAGTTTTGGAAGTCAGCACTCAATCTCTTCAAAGCTCAGTGCAAGACCCATTGTAAAAAGAGAACTTTTTAAGGAAAACATCTAGGTTAAAGAAATTTTATCAGAGGTTTTGAAATATAAAATAATATGTATAGTTTTTTTTATTTTTTATTTATTGATATTCAGATAAGATTAAACTTGTAGTTATTAAATTCTACCCAGAACTTGCTAGGATTATAGAGAGTGATCTTTACTCACAATGACTTGACTTGTTTTCTAAATTTTGCAACTAAACCCTTTTTATGAGGTTAACATTCGCAAGAATACTAGGTTTTGTGTCAATTTAAAAGTGGTTGGAGAACATGAATGTTTCTGGTCATTATTATTGTTGAGTTAAATATTATTAAAAAATTTGGAGATGCTGATCTCGTGTACAAACACTGTAATTTCTCACATGGTTGCCTACCTGTCAAGATGGCTTCCAAAACTGTGACGAGGTCTATTGCACTAATCTAAAACTGAATTAATTCTGATGAGTATACTATGAAACTGGTATGAAGCAGAACCCACAGGGGTAATGCAACCATTTTTGGAGTAAGAGAGGGACTCAATCCTACCCTCCCCTCTACAATGTGGCTTTAGACACCCCCCAGCCCCACCACAACTGTGCTATGTGCCCACATCTGCTGGTCCAGCCTTTGTAGTCCAAACTTTCCTTTGTATATTTTCAGGGAACTGAACCTTTCTTAATGTAATTCATTAATTTTACTATTAAGTTGCCACAGCAAGTAGCTGCTTGAATATAGAGGTTGGCCACTCAATAAAGGTTAATATATAAAGCCAAATTAATTGTATCAAGCCCTCGATGGCCACATAAAAGATGGTGACAACAATGGGAGAACTCTTGTTGAGACTAGTGTGTTTACCAATTATTAATTTTGGGCAATTCCATGTGATTGAAACTAAATGTGCACAAAAAAGTGCTCTGGTATTAATATTAGTCCACACATTTTCACCAACATGAAAATTAGGATTGCTGGTAGGGTACGTCAGTCCTCTAGGTCACCAGCAATTGAGCATACCCTTCAATTTTGGTAAATTTGCATAATTTGGGCTTTCTGTTCCATCAATCATCTTAGTGGCCCTCTCAGGAAACACATGTTTGATTGCACGAGTTCATAAGGTCATGTTTTGTGATTCGTGATTGGTGGATTTCGATCCGTTTTGGTTGTTTTGAGTTTCAAGGTTAGTTGTTTTGTGATCGTCCTGTTTCGGCAATAATTGATTAGTTAAGTTTGCTTCTCAGTTTTTTTTTTTGTCTTTCTTATTCTTGTCACTTTCAAGAATAAAGCAATGTCTGACTCCTTCCTTTGACAAAGAAATCCACTCACCATCGCGATTTCCTTCTCTATTCTTGAGCAGTCTAGAGTCATTCTCAGCCAAGCTGGGCGAGCAATATGTTATATAGTGATTTGCATTAACCCCGCCTTCACTAAAATGTTTGATGGAACAGAGAAACCCAAAATCCCTTCAAAGTTTGCAAAATGCACAGCATGATACAACAAATTTCACTGTAAGTATATGTTATGGTCCAATGGGTATCATCCTCACCACAGGGAATTTTTTTTTCCTGCAAGGGGCAATGAGAATTAAGGATGTTAATACAATTTTTCCTAATTGCTTAACTACAATAATGGTGTAATGGAGCACCCTAATCCAGCTTGTGTTGCATTAATAATTCCAGTTTTAGATGGTTTTCGATGCATTAACCTCTTACAGACATCAACTGTACTCATTTTTAGTCTGACAGACAACAGCCATTTGTCACAGTCTCAAGAGCTGATGTGGACCAACTGGTAACTGAAATTATGCAATTAAAGGAATTTCTGCCCAAGGTATGATGTCTCTTTATTAGCTCTCCCAGCTAGACAAATGATAATTGATGCAGTAAAAAAAAACCACTGTGACAGTTTGTCATCATTTTTAACCCCCTTTAATCTACACAAAAACATAATTCAACATATTTTGTCCAGGCAGGTGCATGTTCAGGTTTGCTTAGCTATAGTCAAGTACAGTGGTTTTTCTAAGATGGTACTGGTAATTTCAAAATGCTCACAGAAGACTGAAATCTGCAACATTGGATATAGGTTAGGAGGGAATTTATAACATGCTCTCAATATCACTCACCTTTTTCCTGGCTCGATCTAGCTCTTGATCTTGAATATAATTGCCTCTTGCAGAATTATGTAGTCTGGCATGGTATTTCTCTATCATTCCCAACCTCTTGTTTGTCATGATGACACAAGTACTTGACTTATGCCTAGTCACAACCTTCTCACTCAAAATTATTCTTTCTCTACCAGGTGTTAAACGCAGACCTTTTCAGCATATTTAGCAAGCTAGATCGCTGTGAACAAGGTATGGAAAAATACAGCCTAGCTGTCCCTGAAACGTTTTCAAGTGCATGCTGATTATTAACCAAGATTGAGGTCATTACTGGGAAATCTCAGACCAGAGGTCAATAGATCAAGGTCTCGGTCTGAGATTTCCTTGTGATGACCAAACAGACGAGGTTATGCACCTGTCACTGGAAACCCCCACCCCGGGGAGATGTGGGGCATTAGCCATGAGGCCAAAAAAAAAAAACTCTCAGAATTAAGCCCCAGGTTAAGGAACACTTTTTCTGTCACAACCCCAACCAAATGAGTATAAATTCTCCCACCCAGGGGGGCAAGCTCTGTCTCAATAAGCTCCATTTTTAGTTACCTAGAAAAGTGAGGAGCGTGGTGTGGAGAGTGGATCCGTACAGGAATCAAGACGAGAGAGTTTGCTTGTGGACAGCGGCTGTGCATGCTGCGCAAAAACACTCTCCTTCTGGCAAACTGTCCCTCGATCTTGATTCCTGCACAGGCAAAGTGAAAAAGGTGCAGAAATCAAGAATTCACAGAAAGACCATTTACTTAAAATAGTCAAAAATAAATCAGGATATCACTAAGAAATAAAACAACTGAGATAATTTAAGTTGAACTATATCAAAGATAACCTAATCACTGGACACAAATCAATGCAAATGGTATAAAAAGTTATGTATATAAAGCACAGATGGGCTCTGACCTATTTAAGCAAATATTTTAGCAAACACCTTTTTGTTGTCCATCTTGAGCTCCTTTATCCGAAAAGGGAGGCTTTGCTCGGCCTTAAGCCTGGGAAGCATTCTCTTGCTCCAATTCATGCAGACTCCTCTCAAACCTTGATAGAAAAATTGTTCAATCCCCCACCCCCTAGGGTTAAGGAAAGAACTAAAATGAACTAATCTCCCACCCCTACAAGCAAGGCAATGTACTAAAATAGGTTAATTCCCCATTCCATTGGGCCAATCAACAGACTGAGTTCAAAGCCCCAACAAACCCCCAGCAGTGCCCCATATCTCCCCGGGGTGGGGGTTTCCAGTGATAGGTGCATTAATAAGTTATTTATTATATGCCCTTTTCGTTGTGGACCTGAGCCTGCGATCAATTAAAACTAACAACTGGCCAGCGGATGCCCTTTTTGACAGCTTTAAATTGAACATAACATGAATGTCCATAAGGATGTCCACTATCAAGTTAAACATAGATTGTATATGCCTTGGACACCTAGCTAGTAATGCCCGGTCATGACAAGAAAACAGCCAATCACAGCATGCATACTATTGTAGCCATATAATAGTATAGAGCAAAGAAGTGTGAAGTCACAAATAATTAAATTTGTGAAGTTATGGGGTTGCATGATTGGCACATTCAGAAAGAACAAGATGGTAAAAGCCCCCTTGCTAAAAATCAGTCTGTTGGTGTAAATTGGTGGGGAGATATGTGCATCCATTATGCCTTGAAAACTCCATACAAATCCCTCTAAAACTGGCTTGGATTGTAACGTTTACGATCCAGGCATATTGTCACTTTTTTCTAGTTGGCAAATTGCATCAACCCCTTTCAGTATACTGTGTACAATATAACTGAAAAAGCCTTTTTTCTTTGAAAAAATTGTGTCTATAGAGCTTGAGATGTCTGAGGAAGAAAACAAGCGATTAAGAATGAAGCTTCAACAGTTAAAGCAGGAGCATAATACAGAACTAACAGAAGTGAAGAAGAGAAATGATAATCTGCTAGAAGACTGTGAGAGATACCGACAGGTATTTACTCTGGCTGCATGCTAACAATCAAGAATCAAAAATTTAAGCTAACATAATATTTCTTATTATATAACTCTCTTTTATATGCGTATTGTGATTGGTCAATTTTGGGTGCAGTATTATATTCTTCCTTATGCCTTGCTAAATTTGAGATCTCCTCGCATCCGATTAACCTCGGAGATTCACTGTTTATTCTTGTACGTTTTACTAACCTCAATATCTTGGTCTGTACTGTAAGGTTCTCTTCTTTTTCGCTCAAGCACGAAGAGTGCAGGGTATAAACCAACTACAAAAACATCGAAAAATACTTCTTACTAAACGATTTTTAAAAACATTAACATGCCGTGTTCCGGAGAGAAGAGAAGGGTATTTTCAGCAACCGAATGCAAGGTTAACAGTGACTATGGAAGGTTTACATTATAGTGTATTGATACAGAAGAGTTAACAGGGCTCTGCAACATAAAAAGGAAAGTTTGTTTGTATGATGTTCTTTCCCACAGTAACTAACTTAGATTTTAGCAGAATATTAAAATTGTCACAAGTTGGCTACTCAACTGGTGCTTCTCTAAATTAAACATTTTTGTGGTGCAAATTGTAATTATGCTGGACTGCGTAAGCGTCCTGATAAACCTTTTTTACGCCCAGTGGTTTATCTTCACAGAAGCATGATTCATCAATTATCGGTCACTCCATTGACTGTATCTCAATATGCTCCACCTAATTATATTCATTCAATCTATAACGTGACTGGCACATTGCGAGTCCCACATAGCTTTTTAACGTTGTGTTTTTGTTTTCTTTCTTCACAGGAGAAGTATGAACTCAAGGTAACCATCAAAATACTGTTGCCTTATACATATTATTCCAACTTTCTAAACAACGTTTGTTACTTAAAGAATTTTTTATGAAGCCAAAACAATTAGTTTTGTTTGTTGTATGCAATACATGTCGTTTGTTTCTTGAGATGTGGGAACTCATGATTTTGTTTTGTAAGTCACTAGCAGATCTGTAAGTAACTAATGAAAAGTTATGTCACTGGCGTTATCTACCCCCCCCCCCCCCCGTTTTCTCCCCCTTTTGCATTTTCTTTCCGCCATCCCCACCCTCTAGCAATTTGAGACGTTCTAAGTATGTTACCCTCAGTAGACACCTGTCTGTTTTCTGTTAACGGAACTGTGCATGTCATGAAGTTTAAATAATAATATCAATAATAATAACTATAATAATAATAATAATAATAATAACAATAATAGTAACATATTTTAAAAGGATGACCATGCGCATTTCAGTTATAAAAACTGCTATCAACATTGGTCCTGGCCAAATTTAGCCACTGAGAAATATCCACAAAATTGACAGAAACATGCAACAGAAGGCATGGGTGGGCGAAATTGAAGAGCCGAGGATTAAAACGGATTGTAATGGGCTTTTTGAAAATTTTTGAGCCTAACACTTAAACAATTCAAAGTTTATTTTTATTGTTTCAAATTTAAGAAACGCACGGGAGATACTTTTATTCACTAAGCTGTGATTTTGTCATTGACAAGTTATTTCTTCTCGAACGTTAAGGGCAAGTACTCTTTGCAAGAAACAAGGCAAAATTAATTGGACATGCCGTGATCTGACAGCCTCTCGTAATTGCTAGCCTGACTCCTATTTCATAATATTATGAAATATTGACTCAATATTAGGTATATTATTTTTAACTGTGTTGATTCTTTAGTGTCAGTTGTCAGAGATGAATCAGCAAATGGGAGACCAGTCTGAATACTGTTCTTCCATGGGAGCTGCTGCATGTACGCTGCTATGGAGAGTGTCTCGCCAGCAGGACTCTGTAGCATCCCTGCTCGGAGGGGTGGGTCATTAATATTTTATGTTTAGAAGAATACAACTCAACTTTGTTCTCGGTTTTAGATTCTTTTCTTGATAGGTGAATAATTCAAGGTAGTATCATCGCTAATTAAGTGTAAAAACAACAACAGCTAAACACTGTGAGGCCAAGTGGTCGAAGTGTTTGCCTGACACATCAGTTTTCTTGAGAATCATTAATTACAACTTCCCCACAGTCAAGCAGTGTTGTAAGTCATCCCTGAAATTCCCAAAGGAATGACTTAATGGTAAGTATCTAGTCCGTTTTGTTGTCACAGACTGACTATTGTTATTTGCAGAATAAGTCTGAAGAATTTCTTCATATCACCGCACGTACACTGGAGAGCTACTTTGATACGTACAGTGAAGAAGTGAGCAAAGAAACGTCTGACGAATTCCAGTTTGTGTTAGCACTCACAGGAACTATAACCAACATGGCTGCAGCATCACAAGCCCGAGACTTTTTAATGTCCAAGGACAGTGGGCGTGCCTTGATTGATAGCTTTGTTACTGTACTGACGTCATCAACACTGGGCAGAAATGTCAAGCTGAGAAATTTGATACTAATGGCTTTGTATAACATAAGGTGAGGCGTGCCCAAGTTTCCGTCAATAGGCTGATTTAGCAACACAACCTGAACGTCAGTTGAGACGACGCTCTCAAATCAAACAGTCGTTATCAATGCACTGGTCTTTAGCAAACTCTATTACTGTTGATCTTTCTGGTCTAGTGCGACAAAGATGAATATCAACAAATTACAGAATGTCCAAAACTTCAATTCGCAGCTAGGATTATAACCCGTTCGCAGAAATTTGATCACATTACCCCTGTTCTTGTAGAAATGGTTGTCTGTCGAATCCATGCTTATCTACAGGGATTGCATCCTGGTTTTTAAGTGTTTTTAAAAGGGGATTGGCCCCTGACTATGTCGCTAAGAAGTTCAAAAAGAAGTCTGAAATCCACAATAAAGAGACAAGGCACAAGAACAAGATGGACATTCCAGGGTACAGAACGGCCGCAGGCCAAAGAACCTTCCATTATCGAGCAGTTTCCTTGTGGAATTCCTTACCCGAAAGTGTCACTGAGCTAACAAATCTTGCACCATTCAACAAGGAACTTATGCGTCCTTTACAAGGAGAATCTTCTAAGCTTTAGTGTGAATATATTGTAAATATCTTGTTAAATCTTGTTATATACATATGATTCTTATTATTTTTAGTTTTACATATTTTATTGAATATTGTAATTACTCTGTCAAATACTGAGGGTACCCAAGAGGTTTCTGGGATTGGGAATTTGCCCTATTTGAAGGGCGGGGTTAGGGTTCTCGAGGCAAAATGGGGGCGAAATTCGGGATTGAAAATTTACACAGCGGGATGCGGTATTCGGGGAGGCCGAAAATAACCATCGGGTTTGAGGGACAATTTGTGTCGGGAAGATCAGGGGATTGAACAACTCTATTTGGAACGCTCACTACTGCCTTTTTAATTTATTGCATTTCCTATTTTCTTGTAGTTGGGTGCTTACTCAACCACGATAACGATGGCAGCGGAAACGTCACTTTAAAAGTCAATTCACGCTGTTCAAAACTTCAAGGCTATGTTCCATTTCATTCAGATTGTTAAATTTGGGCGGATTCTATCTGAGTTGAATTCTTAAAACAACCGTGTACAAGTTCAGATAAAGAAAACAGAAAATTTCTTCTTGTGCTTATAAAAAGTGAAGTTAGAAAATTCCACCCGGTAATCGCGGCAGTAACGGCAATGAAGTACCAAAAAGCGTGAAAACACGGCAGTTGCTTTTTTGCTCGTTTAACCAATTATTTTTCTGACGTTCTTGTTGTCGTCGCCATCGTTGTTGCTTGAATTAAACTACCTATAACGTTTGCAAGAGTTTGAACATCAGAAATAGAATAGGTTCACTAGTAATCTTGTACCCAGATCTCTTGTCAGCTTTGTCGATAAGGTATTTAGTCGATATCAAGTGTACGGAATGTTAGGCTACAAAAAGCGTGCATAATACTTGTGTTCATGTTGCAACTGTTCTAAGAAGGTATAAAACAGCTTTTCAAAAACATATTCCCCTCCCTTCCCGTTTTTACTTTATAGTATAACCGGCACGAAATTACCTGTTTAGACGGGTATCATTGCATTGTACGGGTGTACTCAACATTCTGTCAGATTTGGTCCTACAAAGTATTCAGTTTAGTATTTAAAATGCTCTATTGTAACTATTTCCAGCATCAATTTCTCTGGACTTCAGTACATCATCAAGAAGCAAGAGCTACTAGGACATCTCCTGCACGTGATACGAGGTACTTATTACCCATTACACGGACAGTGATATTCAAGCATATCACAGAAAAGCTTTGTAGAATTTGCTAAAGCTAATTTGAGCCGCTCATCTGCGGCATGCTTCTCCTGAGAAGTACAGTTACAGGGTTTTTTCGAAAACAGGATTGGAAATAAGAAGAGCCACCATATCATAACTGGCGGGATAAATTCAGCTGCAGATTCGCTTCTAAAATTTGTTTAACTGACTTGAATTCATTGTTTGAAACACGTTATTTGAAATTGAAAAGGGCCTGCAGAACTTGTATGTTGATGCTGATGATGATGATGATGATGATGATGACGAAGATGATTATTATAATTATTATTTTTTCTTGTAGAGGAAAATGACTCAGAGCTAAGGCTAAATGCAGCGAGGTAAGCGAAAAATAACTTATGAAGTTGCGTTTTAGTTGAATCATTTAATAACCTGTGTATACGTAGAGGACAATCACTGCTGTTATCTCCTCAGACTGCTTCAGTCTATTGTTATGGAGCCAAACAGTTTGTCAAGCGAGGCCCTTGAATCGGTGAGTTTACCTTTTAAGCAGCTTTAGTAAATAAACAGATATACACAAATTAATGCTCACCTTATGAAAAATCTGTCCGTCGCGGTTGAGAGATCTTCAGATTAAGATTCACCTGCAGTAAATCTGAGAAGGGTGACTTGGTGTACAGTTACTTTCCAATGCAAGCGAACCTTCTTCTAAACAGTAGCTTTACAATATACGGATTTTCTAGTGTTCATAACGTAGCAGTAATATTCTAATAGACCGCGGTACTTGTATTGTTAAGCAGCTTTAAAACTTCTTCTCTATCTGGAAGCAACCTCCCTTTTTTCCAAATAATTCAATACCACTGAACGATTACGAAATGTGCCTCTAGAATTTCAATGGTGTACTACTTCAACTTATCGGAACGACATTAGTTTTCTTATTACTCTGGCTTCTTGGAAGATGATTCGGCGACTATGCTGTTACTTCACGTAAAATAATGTAGCCAGCCATTATCGCTTGATACTCGGACTTACTTTGATTTATTTCCCTGTGTTACCCTGCTAGATATCACTTCCAGTAATTCAAAGTCTCGTTCGAGCCACAAAAGGAGAGGTAAGCCGTGCAGTAAATGTAATTCTTATCTGATGAAATGTTAACTAGGACAGTCGTTACATATGATCTTTCCTCATCTGAAAGGTAAATTAATTGGTCATCGCTATTGTGATTCTAAAGTTATTATTATTTTTTTTCTTACAGTTACGGGAAACACTCAATGAGGTGCTCTCGGACTTGCAGTCCTACTGTACGTGACTCAGACTGCGTTACCCCTGGCATTTTCTCAGTGTTTTTTTGTTGTTGTTGTTGTTGTTGTCACGCTGTCAGTGTGAATGTCAAGCCTGTTCAGAGTTGTTGCGTTAACGGTTTTATTTACTATTTATGCATGGTGTTTTCTTGTATATGAATAATGTAATACCTACACCAAAGCTTATATTAATGCACGTTTAACGTCTTTTTCTTATATATTGTTGTTCATGGCAAACTTTGTACAACTGGAAGGAAGTACAAGTTTAGTGACAGTTTTACCTGTCAGTGCTTCCATTTCTTTTCGTTATCTTCACTCTTTGTAGGGCCCATCCACACTAATGCGTTTTCGTTTGCAGTGAAAACGCATGCATTTCGTTTCGATGCCTTCAGGCCCTCCGTCCACCAAACTAACACGCTGAGCGTTTTCATCGAAAATGCATCCATTTAAAAACGCTCTTGGAAGTGGATCAAAACGTAAACGCGTACATATCATCAAAATGAAAACGATGAGCGAAATATCGTTTTCTAACGCTTTAGTGTGGACAGCCGAAAACGCGTCAAAACGGTAGTGTGGACGCGAATCGATCAATGCGGCGTTTTCGTTGACAGCGAAAACGCATACTTTTGAAAACGCATTAGTGTGGGCAGGGCATTAGACATATTTTGTCGGTGTCCAATGGGCTTGCAGGCTGATTCTGTTCTTCGTTTTTCTCCGAGTGTAGTGATCTGAACTATTATTCGATTGGTACTAAAAAGGGACAAAAGAAAAAAGAGAACATCCCCTTTTATTTTAAATAGTGTATAAGATTTTCAAATTTTTAGTGTTTCCGATGCGGTGTTTATATGAGGGCGGCGTTTGTTTCGAAATCACTTTTCTGAAATCACTGACAGTGTAAATGGTTTTCTAAACATTATGTACTTTAAAGGTTTCAATGTCTCTTATTTTGCTGAAATGGAATCGTAATCATCTGTATGGTGTAGATTACCAAGTTGTACCGTGTTTTTTCTCATCCTCAAATAAGTGCCGCATTCTTTTAATTAGGTGCGGCGTTTATTCGAGGGCGGCGTTTATTGATAATTTTGCTTCCATCTGCGGCGTTTAATCGAATAGATGTGGTAATGGTGGACTCGAAGGTCTTTTTTTAAGTGCAGAGTCGTCAAATAATCCAATCCTGCCGGTGCAGTGTATTTTTACATAAGAAACTTTGTGAGATTTAATTTGCCATAAGCCGATGGGCCTTCCATTTCGCCTGTTTTTACTTCATGTAAATATTGGAGTTACAAATATCGTTATGACAATGAAAGCTCACTGAAATTAAAAATATTCTTAAAGGTATCATATTTGTTTCCTCAATGAATTAATTTTCCAGTGATTGGTTAAAATGTTCAATTTTGTTAGCTTAGCTTTTGTGCTTTAAAAGTCTTTACACAGCCCTCCTCTTAATATGGATAATAGGGAATACCTCGTCCAAACCCAAAGCAAGACTGAACCGTTTTTTTAATACAGGTGTTTAACTGAAACTTTCAAGTTTTAAGATAATTTTAGTCCAGATATACAACTTTAAATTGTATTTCTGTAAGAATCAAATGCAACCATTTCAGTGATTAAGGACGTTGAACTGACATGTTGGTGCCAAGCGCAAGCTAAATTTAGATCCCTGGAACTGTGTCAACAAGAAACAGATGTCACTCTAAATAAATTTAAATTCGCCTTGAAAAGCAATAAAAAAAACCTGAACTGAAACTGAAGTGAGCCACCGTTATTAAGATCTGCAAAGCCTATGAAGATTTATTTAGTTTCAATCGTTTTCCTGTGGTTGGCTTCCTTTGGTGAGTAAGTAAAGTGAATGCAACGGGTTTTTTTCTTTTTTCTTTTCTCAAACGAGTTTCTTTACTGTATATTTTCTCCTATTATATTTTGAGCGTACTTTCGTAAATCTATACTTTTTGGGTTTTATGAAAGCGCATCGAGTTCAGCGTAATTTTTCGGAGGGTGAACGTCCTAAACGTGACAATAGCCTTTACTTGTACTTGAGTCGTAGCGTAGAAAGCAGTGTCATATGCACTCAAGTCAACGCGATGATTTCATGGAAAACTCACCAGGGTAGCGTTTTGATTATTTTTTAAAAGTAAATTAAGTCCAGTTTCGAGTTTGCCATGGCAATGAATAAAATAAATGCTCGTAAGACCCATTTTTACTGGGTTTTACTGTGTCAACAATATGCCGGATAGATGATCATGTTGACATGAAAAATACTCCGGCCTGGTAATAACACCTGTCCTGTTCACACTGCCACCAAGAGGATCCAAGTAAGGGGGTGTTTACATGAGAAAACTCGCACCGGCGCGAGTTTCATACCGACATGACTTTTTGATTTCGTATCGTGTTTACATGATGACTGGGTCATTTCACATCTCGTTATTTGAAGGTACAGTTCATGTTGATAAAATGCACGTGTGATTCAAAATCGCGAACATTACGCATGCGCTACCCGTTCCAGTCTACCGGCAGACAGATTTCACATCGAAACGGGTGATCGTTTCGTGTTTACATGGTACCGTTGCGAGATTTCGTACCGGAGTGAAATTCTCGCCCCGGTACAGGAACCGGGGTGTGACTCGCGCCAGCATGAAATTTGTGGTGGTATCATGTAAACAAATATAGAGCCATGAGAGGGAACCGGAGTGAACTCGCTCCGGGGTGAAAGTCGCCCCGGTGTCATGTAAACACCCCCTAAGAGTGCAGTGGCCCAGAAAGTGGCCCACAGTTCTTATGTGTGAACAGAAGCCGCTATCCGATAGGATTCTTGTGTTGGCCCATAAGAGCTATCAAGTAGAGTGTAAACAAACTCTTAGCCTCTATTTAAAGTAAATATATGCGCAGATTCCAGAGAAACAAGGACCTTTACTTGACCCTGTTCAGTTGCTGTTTTCCTTTCTTTTTACATGTTATTTTAGGTCGACACCTTTTAAATAAGAAAATGGCATTAGATATTTAGCCACCCAAGTCTAATGGCTTTTCAGTCGGGTCTCCTGGTCCGAGTGAATTCGGTCATTCGCCTAGGATTAGTCGCCGAATCAGAAGTCCCTTTCGTAAACGGTCGCTGGCATTTTTAAGACACTTTGGCCCCGTCCACACACGTATCCAGATATTTTTGAATTCGCAACTTTTCCTTTCCGGAGCGGATGGAAAAATTTTAACGATCCAACACGTATCGCGATTCACTCTGGTACCTTACTAGTACCCAGGACTTCACAATAGAGCATGTGTCGTAAAGCGCGCAAAATTTGCATCTTGCCCTGCCTTGAGAGAACCTGGGAATGAGGTTGCCATCTTGAATACAGTATTTGCGGTAATTTGCCGATTCGTACGCAGGATTCACCGGATACGTGAGGACGGAAGCCGCATCCGAAAAGATTGAAGTTGCGGATTCAAAAATCTCCAGATACGTGTGGACGAGTTGAAAATCTTTGACCTGTTAAGGAAATTACAACCAAGGATCAAACTCGGACCTCGGACACGGACCTTTCGTATCCTAGTCTCTCTCCCTTACCACTACACTACCGCGCATGCACTAACCTGCCTAATTTTCGAAACATTTATATTTAAGTACATACACTAGCAAACTGTCTTTCCTAACTGTTACATCAATAACAGGTGACCCCAGCCCTTTCCGTGACTTTTAACGAAACTTCAACTTGGATTCAACGTCGTTCTTTCCAACCGCTATTCAAAAGCGTATTATTGCCTTATTGTTACTTAATCCAGGAAATATACCACATCTATCATGGCTAAAGGCTTGGTTACTAATGGTGGCAGCAACCGTTAAAAATGGCCATTTAAGGGAAATGGGCGTCGCTGAATTGAACTGAGCTATAAATGGCCTAGGGACTCATCCCTCTTCTTAGACTAACCCACCTTTAAATGCAACCTCGTTCCCAGGTTCTCTCTCCTACACGTCTCTCTCTCGCTCCTTAGGGACAGGTAGGAGAGAACCCTGGTAACGACTTTGCTTTAAATGAACGGTATTTTTAAGTGCTCTTCAGTATTTTGTGGGCTTCTTTTCCAGGAGTTTGTTTTAAATGTTACTTATGCAATCCCTACAAGGCAATCCGTGAAGGGAAATCTTTCACTCCTCAGCAATGCGAGAAAAATCAAACAGAACTTACGTGTCAAGCTCCGTATGACAGATGCATCAAAGCTCATCAAAAGAAAAAACATCAAGATGGCAGCGTTATCGAACATGAATTGAGAAGCTGTGCCAATAAATTAACTTGTGATCAGTTCCAGAGAAGTCTTGAACAGGCGCAGCTGAATGGTTGGGACACAAGCATTGCGTGTTGTCTCACAGAACTCTGTAATTCTGCATTTCGGCAGAATATGTGGAAAACCTGGTGGATGGTCAGCTTTTCTCTTTGCTGGACTTTGATGAAGATATAGGCTAATTTTATAGTGTGTTTTAATGTACGTTCATCATTCTTACTTCGCCTTTTTTTTCCCTTTACTTCCCAATTATTTAATATCTTGGGACTTGAGTATTTAGTATTTAAGGATTTTGGTATTTTAGTAATGTATTTATAATAAGTAGGGAGATTACAGTGTGACAGTAATTATGCACCCTATGGAAGTAAAGTGTCATTCATTCATTATAGCAATCGCGGAGCCACCGTATATTGATAACGAGCCCCCCAAAAGGCATATTAGTTTTCTTTTGGTTTGCAACAAGGCGGCCATGTTTGTTCGGCAAAAAAATACCATTTTTATTCGCAAAATTTGCTTGAACAAAGACTTTTGTTCGCAGCGAAAAAAACTGTTTTCTTTTTCTTGTCAACCAATATGGCCGCCTTGGCGTCAGCAATTGTTCATTTTGAGGATACGCGTAAGGCTGGGTCAGAGTTGTGTCAAACTGCATTAAGGGACGTTTTAGAGAACATTATTACTTCCTTCCCTTACAGTAGACCGTTTTCACAGCGGCGACCATTGGTGTTCCAAAACAATGAACGGCGGCTATATATGTTGATGTTCCAAACCAATCCTGTGATAGTTAACTCTTTTCTTATGCAAAGGCTTTCTATTGTTCCAATAAATTTCCATAGATGTGGGCCACGTGAGTGAAAACGCTCTATATTACGACATTACGCGGAAGACCTTAGATAACAACGACCTAAACCAGATTGGAAACCTTATGAATTTTACACAACGCATTATTTCCGTAATGGAACGAATGAGGCTATAATAGCTGAAGAAACCAAAACTACAGAGCTCCAGTTATGGAGAGAACACAGTAGAGAGTTAAGCACTGATCTACAGTGATTGGGGTTAAGCACTGAACTGAAAACGGTTAGCTTTCGAATATTGTAATGGGGTACGGCATATATAAAAACATGACTGTATATTTTAAAAATTACTGGATTTGGCAGCTAGTCCTCGATGGTGTAGTGGATATGGATGTAGGCTATAAAGCAAGTGACCTGGGTTCAAAGCATCACAGTGCAGTTTTTCTATTTCACTTTTATATTACACAGTAAAGTTGGACTTAAGTTGTTCATGTAATTTTACTGAAAGAAACAATCTGGTTTAGGTCGTTGTTATCTGAGGTCTTCCACATTACGCAGAGTAATAACTACGAGACAATTTGAACCTCTTTAACATTTTAATGATTTAAAGTGACTTAAGGTGGCTCGAGTGGATTTTTTTGGAGGGATACCTCCCAAGTTTGAGCATTAACTACGTCGCCGTGAGTAAAGATAGGGAAAAAAGGTTACCACAATTGTATTATATAAAGATGAAAATTTCTTATGATTTGGGTTTTATCGCAATCGGAGTCGCCATGACAACATAACGACGCCATTACGTTTTTTATTTATCTTTGTGTTTCTCTGCACCGGGAGTTTTTTTGAGAAATCGCTTAAGGGAGTATGTGCCTGCCATAATTTCCTCAATTATGGCAAAGTTTGAACAAATTCTATGAGAGCGTTTTTGAAATATTTTGAAACGAAGTTTTAAGCATCATAAAAACAGCGAAATAGCATGCTATCCACACAATTAGCTAATTTTTAAAGAAAATGATAAGCTTTGGAAACGCGGCTTCATCTCATAGTGGTTTGATTCCATTGAAAACCTCCTGCAAAAAAAGAGGGGAATTGCTCTGGGCGATCGGGAGTAAGAGGAATTTTATTAACTTGCATTCAGCTGCTTTTTTTACAGTTCTTGCGCGAAACTTGGTCCACGCCTACAAATTTCGCATTTTTTAAAAAACTGCTCGATAAAAATTTTATAAATTTGACAATCCCGAGATCAATCGTCAATGAATATACCCTGCAAGGTTCAAGAACAGTGAAAACAGGGAAGGCTTTCAAATAGGACCTCAAATATGACCAATCTTCCCCCCAGATTTTGTGTTTACAAGCGAGCGTCGTCATTATTCACTGGCATTATTTTCAAGTTTCGTATGCACGTGCACGTTTAGCAAAAAGAAGTAAATTTGCATAAAAAAGAACTCTCGATTAATTTCTGGGGGAAAGATTGGTCATATTTTAGGTCCTATTTGAAAGCCTTCCCTGTTTTCACTGTTCTTGAACCTTGCAGGGTATATTCATTGACGATTGATCTCGGGATTATCAAATTTATAAAATTTTTATCGAGCGGTTTTTTAAAAAATGCGAAATTTGTAGGCGTGGGCCAAGTTTCGCGCAAAAACTGTAAAAAAAGCAGCTGAATGCAAGTTAATAAAATTCTTCTTACTCGCGATCGCTCAGAGCAATTCCCCTCTTTTTTTGCGGGAGGTTTTCAATGGAATCAAACCACTATGAGATGAAGCCGCGTTTCCAAAGCTTATCATTTTCTTTAAAAATTAGCTAATTGTGTGGATAGTATGCTATTTCGCTGTTTTTATGATGCTTAAAACTTCGTTTCAAAATATTTCAAAAACGCTCTCATAGAATTTGTTCAAACTTTGCCATAATTGAGGAAATTATGGCAGGCACATACTCCCTTAAGCGATTTCTCAAAAAAACTCCCGGTGCAGAGAAACACAAAGATAAAAAAAAAACGTAATGGCGTCGTTTCGCTGCCATGGCGACTCCGATTGCGATAAAACCCAAATCATAAGAAATTTTCATCTTTATTTAATACAGTTGTGGTAAAGTCATTTCACAAGGATTTGTCCGCGTCCTCCGCGCCAAAAAACCATAACAGGACCTGTGATGGTCTCTTGGTCTGCGCCTTCTTGAAAGGCGGCTGTAATCTCTTCATTAATAACCCACCTCATTGATTGATGAAACATCTTTCGCGTGTACTTCACAACTTCTCAAACCTTGTAGATATTTTTTAAAAACTATATATACAACTTTTTGATATTTCTGGACGTGTTTCGATTGTACATCCGTCACTACGGATTTTCAGTTTAATCACAGTTAAATTTTACAACGGGAGTGTAGAATAAGGTTCCCGCTTCTTTGCAGAAAAGCTATCCTGGGAAAGAGATTCATCTTTCCAGCCGAGTCAACTTTATTGAGCGTTTATTATTTGAGAAATAAAAATGACCCTTTAGTTCGAGCCAAGAGCTGGTAACAGCGCTCACGCGCGCTCTGATTGTCTTACCCTGAGAAAACAGCCAACATTTGGCGGCACTACCTTACGTGGTTTCCCTTCCAAATGACATCTACTGAGAGAGAAGTGCAGAAATTCCATACTGAAGACGCCTCACTAGCCAGATCTGGGTAGTGCTTCTGATTGGTCGTGCCGCATGGGAAGTTTGATTCAACTAATCAGAAGTACTACCCAGATCTGGGTAGTGAATTTCTGCGCTCGTTGGCTCAGACGTCATTTGGCTTGGAAGCCTGTGGTAGCGTCGCCAAATGTCGGCTTTTTTCTCAGGCTCTGATTGTCTCGCCTTGACCAAGTTGACCCGGATGAGCGAGCCAAAGTGTTCTCAAGGAGAAACGTTGGGCCCGGCTAGGACGATGACCCTGCAATCGAAAAAGCGTGACCAGCCTAACCGGATCACCCTTCTAAGAGAGCCAACGTTTTGTTTCTCGTGTAAACCATTTTTTGCAAGTTTCGTAAGGGAATGTATGTTACTGGGCTCGTGTTGGCGAGTGACTCTTCCATACGGGACAATGAGAACGCCATGGGACCTACCGTGCGGCACAAAATTATTGCGGGAGTTTATTTTGCGGATTAGCGATTTTTTGTGTTTTGCGGGAACTAATTTTTGCGACGAGGACAAATTGGTTTTTCTTGCTGGGAATTGATTTTTGCGATTTTCAGAAAGTACCCAGTACCCAGCATTGATAATATTCTCGTTTTATTGAACTCGAACGTGCAACAGAAATACATATATTTTCAAACAATAGACCAATATTTCGTTGTTTTTGACAAGCTGTGATTGAACAGACACGATTTCTTAGTACTGTATTTTTGTGAATCTAAGTTAGAAAATATTTACTCTGCAGTAAATATTTTCGGGACAAATGTTTGCGGTAATTTTGTGGGAACTTATTTTTGCGGATCGCTGGAAAAACCGCAAAAATCGCAAAAATTAGAACCCGCAAAAAATTCGTGCCACATGGTAAGTTTTCTGACCACTCGAAAACGAAAAAAACTAGCTGTCAGTCACAATATCCGTAATCATGCATCTATATATGGTGATCAGTTAGGGGGTGTTTACAGGACACCGGGGCGACTTTCGCCCCGGAGCCAGTCACTCCGGTTCCCTCTCATGGCTCTAATTATTTTTTTACATGATACCACCACAAAATGTCATGCCGTGGCGAGAATTTCACAGCGGTACGAAATCTCGCAGCGGTATCGTGTAAACGGGAAACGTCACCACCCGTTTCGGTGTGAAATCGGTCTACCGGTAGACTGGAACGGATGGTGCATGCGTGATGTTTGCGATTTTGAATCGCACCTGTATTTTATCAGCGAGAAGTGTACCTTCAAATAACGAGATATGAAATGACCCAGTCATCATGTAAACGCGATACAAAATCAAAAAGTCATCCCGGTATGAAACTCACCCCGGTGCGAGTTTTCTCAGTGTAAACACCCCCTAATAGCTAACTAAATGTTAATTTATATAAATAAAGAAGTACACAAAAATATCCTCCAGCGATTAAACGATTATCCTCAGAAAGCGAAGATACATTATTGCAAAAGTCTTCATCACAACACGAATATTCACAATCTCCTCCTGCCAGTATGATAGCCCGGCAAGACATTCCTATCCAATAACAATCCTGCTTGGGTACACATGCTCTACCTTCTACTTCATGCAATAATGCGCTTGAATTTATCTCGTGATGATATCTGCCACACACCATTTCCATGTTATTTAGTGTGGTGCACGTCATCTCTGTCTCTTCCTTTTCACATGTCTCCATTGGGTAAGGTCGACCGTCATCTGGCCCCTTGCAATGGTAGCATTTGAGGGACTCAACTGTTAAAGAAGTGAACAAAGAAAACCTTTGTTTTTAAGCCATTGGCTGAGCCTTGGACTTTTATGGGCCCCATTTTGTGTCATTTGGTTTTGGGAAAATGGCGGAATAAGAGCAATATTTTCGGAGACTGCAAGTTTTAGATACTACTGTGTAGTTAAACTGCCCGCTTCACTCGGCACTTGTTCCGTGCAACTCGTATTGAAATTGACGTTACACAACACAGTTAAGTTGCACAAATTTCCCAAGTGTGTTACTAATCTTCTTTATTTGGTGAACATAATGAACTTGTTTTTCTGTTCTTCGACAATTACTGAAGCGCACTCGCTTCGAGACAGACATTCTCACTAGTGCTATGTCGGTATTCAGCCTATGAGCAGGGGCACCCAACGTCAATTTTCGGATAATATCTGTCCGGAAGACGATTTGAGAGCTCGAATTTTTGTAACATTTGTTGTGAAATTTCTTGCTTGCCTGCCTCTCCTAGGATTTTCGAACATCTGAAAAATAGCATATGCCTATATCTACCGTTTAAATACTAAAATACGTTTAACAATGCTATGCTTAAGTGGCTTTGAATTATATTCTCTTTGGGTGTCCCTTCTATGAGGTTGTCATAACATTTTAGCACTGACAGAGTCTAACGTGAAAATGGCCAAGTGGATATAACCTGTGATTGAAATAGGTTATGAAGCTAGAGAACCAATCTTCATGTTATAGTTATCTGACAGAGAATATAGTTATGGGCAATTTGGTTCGAAACATTATTGCCACAGTATAATTAAAGTCAGGTTAAGATGCAAATTATTCTGAGTTCAGCACCGGATAACTGAATTTGGCAATGCCCCTTGCTGACCGAATCCAAATTCATTTCAAATCATAAATTCTGTGTTCTATGACAAATGCTATAAAAGAGGACAATTTGAATGCATTTTAATTTGTTTGAGTTATCTTCGTACTCGAAAGTAAAACTTCATTTAATAAATTATGATTAATGTATCTTGCTTCGGTAGAAGTGAAAATAGTAATTGAGCTTAAACAAAGCTGATACTTACCCTTGATTGCAGGCTGAAATAGGAAAAAAACAACAATAACTTGGAAGCAATCAATCCATATGAGCATCTTGCTCTGTTGGCTTATTTGCAATGCATAATGCATATCAAAGGATCATTTGGGTCAGCAACCGTATCGGAGTGCAAACTGAACCAAGACTGGCCAAGAAAAGTCTAGTATTAATATATACTCCTTTTGTGGCTTTCAAACTGACGGTTGAAACACTGTAGTTCGCGATATGAAATTTTTTGCTAGTTTCCAATACGCTTTTCTCCAAAGCGATGGCGGCAGCTTTAGTTATTATCGGTCCTTGTTTGCGATTCATCTCATCTTCATGTGCGTGGTTTCTATTTTGCTGTGACGTCAAAGCGTCGTTCTAGAAACACGGAACGCTTTGTTCAAAACTTGTCCACCGTAAATTATCCTTTCTATCTTTGTAAAGATACAGTTCAAATAAAAACACAGCTGAATTTTTCCTTTATTGATCTCTTGCACACTATTTAAACACACTTTATTGAATAAGGAAGCCCCTACATGGCCACACGGCGGGAGCAAAAGCGTATAAAATATTTACTCCTAAATGAAATAGTCCTCTGATCTTCTAAATTTCAGTCATGCATATGCATCAGCTAATAAGTGTCATAAGAGTCATAAAAAGTCAAGTATTTCATGCGTCACTACTTGGCAGAACCCTTTGAAAATGATCTAGAACTGAAGGGCGTCGTTAATATTTAGCAACAATATTATTTCAGTTTTAGCATTGTTCAAAAATTGTTTACCGTACACCGTTATTTTCAGTTTTTGCCGTCCCGAAAAAAGTGCTTTTATTCAACCTCGTTTCCAGGGCCTACCCGTATTCGAAAACCTTCGTGTTCTCCGTCCACCGACGTAAACGAGAAACCCGCGTCGCTTTCAAAAATCTCCACTCTACTAACAATTTATGAAAACCTGCGATTCTGGTGCCCGAAAACGCCTTTTAAGTGTGTACGGAGGCTAAAAAGGAGGTAGAAAAACATCCGTTTTCAAATTTCCTGATACTGTGTAGATTGGGCCTAAAGTAAAGGCACTGGTGGCTGCTCGCTGCCGAGGTTTCATTATATTTTGCACTTTGATTGAAATTCGAAATTTAAAAACATTTTACACTAGCAAATAACATTTTCACACTGATAGGCTGGTATAAAATTTAGATGAATTAGAGAATCCGTAAATTTATGTAAAACTGCACTCTGTTGCCTTTTGGTTGAGCATTTGCGGAAAATGTTTCCTTCTATACTGGATCCAAATTACATGCAACAAAATAACAAACATGTTTTCCTGTCACAATTGACAAGCAAGAAACCCGATAACCGCAATAAAAACGGAAATCAAATCATGGTGAGAGGCAGTATTACAGAGTGACTTATCACAACATAGAATTCTACAAATAGCGTCGTTGCTTTCCATATTATCTTGGCGGCAAAACTGTGCGGTTTCGTTGCACTTGGAAAAGGATAGACAAGAACGTATTTCCACCACAATATCGGTATTATTTTCGTTTTTAAAGCGTCTACCGAACTTGCTACACTTTCCATAAGGACATGGGACTTTTCTTTTATCTCTGTAACACTCGTAGAATCCATAACTCTGATTCAAAGACGAAAAGCTGCTTAAGTCAAGACTTCCATTTGGAAATGGACCGTCGCAGTGATAACACTCCGGAACGGGATCGTGGTCGAAGTCGTCGTTGCAGAGATAATTATCACAACACAAAGACTCACATTCACCGCCATTTTTGGTTGTTTCGTTGCACCGCTCCTCAAGGTTCCTGCACTGTTCTTTTAAGAGGCAGCCCTTTTCTTGTACCTCAATTGTTTCATTATTTTCAGTAGTTTTGTTGCGATAGTTCGCGCAGGTGAAATTTCCATCTGTGCAGTTTTCTCTTACTTGGTATTGTATGCACTGGTCAGAGGTATACAGCTGATCTTCTTGAGTTTGACAGCTGTAACACTCTAGGGGATTGCCTGAAAGTTGTGATCGCATCCATTAAATACAGCTATTTCGAGAAAGGTTGTCGGAAAAAATGTGCACGCGACAATCTCGAAAGGTAATATGGGATATGAGCAATACGCTGTTCCTGACACTGTAGCTGTCGAACCTACTTTTGTTGCTTTCCTTTAGCACTCGCAAACATATGTCCATGGCCTCTCGTGCCATTCTTTCAAATTTCTTTGAAAGAACAGTGAACTCAAAACCACCCACGATACCTTTCGGGATTGTCGCGTGCACTTTTTCCGACAACCTTTCTCGAATTATAGCTGTATCACATAGTGGAAGCTCTTGTATATGGCCTCCCTCGGGACGCAATAAAGGTGTCTATTACTCACTGCACGAAAAATTGGATTTACACAAATTTACTTGGGGCAAATATGGTGCAAAAAAGTGAAAACTAGGGGGAAATGAAAGGCAAGAGGGTAAATACTGCATTTGCATGCCAGTTTACATGGGGTTGTAAATTCGAGGGTAAATGCAGCATTTACCATCTTTGCCCTTGATTTAGCAATTTTTTAAACCAAATTTGCACAAAGTAAATTTAGTTCAAATCAAATTTTTCGTGCAGTGACTGGAGCTGGCCTCTCACAAGAATGGTTCTCATGAGTGGTCACTAGAGATACAGGGGTTAAGTGGTCGCTTACGGGAGCTTGCCCAACAACAAATAAACATTGGAAATGCAAAAAACACTCTTTGTTAGTGTTTGGCTATACTGTTGGTCCGACAATGTTGCAATTCAGTCAGAATCATAAAATTCAACTGTGATGTTTTGAAGTCACGGTCAACCAGACTTGTGAATGTGAAAAAACACTAAAACTGATGAATTCCTTGTGACGAACAGCGATATGAAGTTGACATTGAAATAACGATTCAGAGGCGAGTGAGATCTCATTTTAGGTTTCCTTACGGGAGCCTAAAAACAAAGGTAAAGTCAAACTCGTAAACCCTGAAATTGTCCGCAGCCGCCAACGGGAACTGTCCGCTTACTCCGAATGTAAAACTACAGTGTTTGTAGTACGACAGTTGAAACGGAGTTTTGAAAAGGCAGCCTTTAGTAGAGCTGTCCACTTAAGAGAGTGTCCGTTCCGAGAGCTTTCACTGTGGCGTCTGCCTGATGATGTTAAATGAAAATATCCTCAAAGAAAAAAAATTTGTTTTGATATCATTAAAATATTGCGTACTTGGAGAAGAGGAAAACAAACAAGCGATTAAAACGAACTCAACTTAGAAATACACAAGAAGCAAGTTATAACCGGATTACCATTAATATTTGTTAAACTTCTGAAGTCAAGACTTAAGTATCTAAATAAGTTCGAGCATTTACCTGCTTTGAATAAGGTGATAAGCAGAGTCAAGGCGGTGAAGGAACTTTTCATGGTGGTCTATTTGTACTTGTCTTAATGAACAACTTAATATGTAATGAACAACCTTAATGTCAACAACTGAATGAAATAGATTACGTCCACTGACAATTTATACACAGACGGAGATATAATATATTGCTCAACGTTTTATGCACCATTCTTGGTTTCAACCAATCAGTGAATAGCAATAACTATAATTATTGTAAATGCTACCGGGTAATTGGGATTTATTCTATCGCTGGAATATTTGTAATACTCTGTCAACAGGAATTAAGCCATTAAGAGATTATCATGATAGATTCCACCCTTCTATTACTGACCCACCCAAAGGTGAGGACAGCACCGATAACAAAAATTGTTTTTGCTATTTGAAATCTAAAGAATCTGACGAACAAACATGTCCTTTTCTTTCATTGTTTAAAGGACTTGATGTTTTTCGCTCTAAAGGGGCTCATTGCGTGAGACCATGCACGACTATTACTTTCGCCAGATATGCAGATCACGGAAAAAAATGGGAACTGTTAATGCTAATTCAACCTTTTCATTTCCTAAAGTAATTAACAAGAAATGATCAGGATGCTGCCTTCTTGATTTAACTTTGAGTCAGTGGAAAAAAATATCCTTTGTTACGACCAATTCAAATGAGCAGCTATACTTCCTTCACCTGGCACCATTACTTAAAAATTATTTTACTGTTGTACAAAATGAAACTCATGGCTTTTCTTCAACTTTTGGATTAAAATCTACCTCAATTCTCCCCTAAGTCTAAGTCAGGTACAGATATACCGTAGACAGTGATTGCTAAATTGACTCGATTACTTGACCAATAGATAACACTACTGCCACATGTAGGGACGTTAATGACTACTCTTTAGATTTGTCGTTAAATAACTCCCAAAACAAAGAACAAGAAACTTAACCAAAAAAATGTCCGGCATCCGAAGGAAAATAGAGCTTAGTGACCTGTGATTGATGACTGATCTAGTGGACTGCTGGTGACGTAAATGGCTATTCTTTAGGTTTGTTTTTAAATAACCTCTAACAAAGAACGGGCAACTTAACCAAAAACAAATTCACCTGTGACCGATGATTCACGAACTTGTTCCTTAAAATAAGTAAACTACTTGCTCTTTTGATCTGGACGCAATTTGATTCACTTGCTTGCTAACTGACTTTTTGTCAAACCAATGTCAGTAAAGGAGCTAAATTGTCTCGAGGAAAACCAACAGACAATTAAACTGAACTCAACTTAGCAAATACAAGGAGAAAAAACTTAAGCTGGATTACCCTTGGTATTTGTAAAACTAATGAACCTTAAACTAAAGTATCTAATATTAAATACGTTCGAGGCATTTACCTGTATCGAATTATAGGCGATTAGTGATTACACTCAGGACTGAACAATAACACAGTAAAACTCCGCGACTAAGAACCTGGTTTTAAGAACCTGTTTGGCTACAAATTTCAAACAACAACCGTATTATGCATTGAAGCACACGTACCAACTCCCCGGTATACCATATCACCCCGGCAGTAGCAGCCATGGAAAGCTGTTTCGCTCTTATTGGGGCTCATCAGCATAGCATAGCCGTCGGGTCAATGAGCGGGGGGAATTAACCCACGTTTGGGCACACAGGTCAATTTTTCTGATCACATCTTCATACGCATCCTTTGATAATTTACCTCCTACTACTGTGTAGTAGGAGGTAGGATTGAAAGCTACATGTAGTGTCAAGGGCAAATTGCAAGAGGCAATAAAGGGGTAGATACCAAGGGAGAAAAGGGAGAAGGGTGCGTGTGTACTGGCCTGGAACACTCACTTTACAAATGTAACATTTGCTCTATATTTGTCCATACAAATGTGTTATTTGACAAAGTTTGAACACATTTGAACACATGTGTTTGCAGTTTGGCTCATTTATCTGTATTTGTCTCAAAGCAAATGTTATATTTGTCCTATATTTACACGGCATTTGTTCACATTTGTCTTAGATAGCAAATGCACCATTATCCTATTTGTCTTAAAGACAAACGACTTATTTGTATTTCGCACAAATGTGGAAAAATGTGACAAATTTCATATTTAGACCACATTTGTCTCATGCACATTTATCTCATTTCAAATCTGTTTTTTCATCCAGTATTTCGAAAACAGAAAAGTTTGAAAACGCCGGTTACTGTACTCGGGTGGGTTCAAGTGTACTCTATCACATAAAAAAGAAGGACCCCTTCCAAGTGAAAATTTTTAAGAATATATAAGTTTTTAATTAGCTGCACTGACAGTTCATAAAAGTAAAAACTCAGGAGGATCGATAACTCTTCAGTGTTTAATTTTGGTTACGTCATGTGAAAACCAAGAAAATTTAGCGTGTAAGGCAGAGTTTTCCATTTTCTCATGCTTCGTATTGTCTAAAATACCTCTCACATTCCACGGATAAGTATATTATTATCAATAATAGGGTAGTTAGGCCGGGCTAATGGGACACTTTTCGCCTAAGTGAGGTTGGGATACTTAATTCCCTAATGGGTCATAACATGATGTGCCGACAGCCGCAAGATGAAGAAATGGTATGGCTTTAATTTGGACGACAGGGCTATTCAACAGGGCACACAGTGTCTTGAACAGCGCTTCTTTCTAAACTAAACTCCGCCTTGAACAGGGTATAATGTCAGCTATTGGTAAAACGTTCCTGAAATGAAAAACAAGCCGGTAGGGAAAATAGCAAAACTCACTGAAGATGTTTTTAATCTCAAGAAATGTGTTGGGGAGATTATTCGAGGGAGGCGATTATTTTAACTTTGCTCACTGGAAGTCGTGCCCTAAATATTTTTATTATTATTATTTTCCCATTAAATTAAAAAAGATCGGCATCAAAAAAACTGAACATGGGCTTTTTAGTGCGCCAAATTTGGTTCCTTGCGGATAACTTTTCAATATCAATATCCTCTTTGTAAACTTGCTGACAAACCGTTCTACTATTGTTGGTAGATTAAATGCTCAATGTGTGGCTTAATTTACTCCGAAAAAATACATAACAGATCTGCGTGGGCATTCTTTAATTCATCATATTCTTCCAAAAGTATTTAATGTATAACGGGACTCATTTTGTTTACAGGAAATTACTGAACCTCCTCCTCAAACGCGGTGAACCCTTGAACTAGAAGTTTGGATAGATTACCTTCGTTCACTCTTAGAGAAAAAGAGGCACTTTTTTAAAGACTCTGGAAAAACCGCTAATTCGAATTGTTGATTTTCACATGACGTCACTAAAATTCAAAGTAAAAAACTATCGATCCTTCCGAGATTTTACCTTCACGATGCATTAGAGCAGCTGAAAACTAATTTTCATACAAATTTTTGCTTCAAAAGGGTTCTTGGTTTTGTGATAGGGTACGCTTGAATTTTTAAGTTTTTGCGTGACGCGGCATTTACATGACGGCCAAGAGAGCTGTCATGTAGGTTAAAAAAATGACTTATTTCAGGAAATTTTGCTATTTAAACAGTTCATGTATTAGAAAAAGTATTACTTTAATGTTTATGAGTTTCTCGAGGAATAAATTCACGCTTTTGTAGCAAAACTCGGTAACAGATGTTTCTGTTGGTTTCCTTCCGCCATGTTGGAGCTCATCCAGGTGAGCACCAGCATGGCGTCGCCATACAAATCTCTATAAATTTGGGTAAAACATTTCTTCGGATATCTCGTATGCGAAATATTCCTCTGACCTGAATCTTGGCGAGGGTCTTTGCATATGTACCTCCTTTCATTTCCCAGATTCTGGACCTTATCTATTGAACGGTTTTGATTTTATTTTGATCTAGTTTTGAATCGCGTGACACTGAAAACCAGCAATAAGAGAACTGAAAAGCTGTTAAATGATATTTTCCAGTTCAACATTAGCTGTTTGAATGAACGTAAATTTTTTTTATTTCGAGCCATTTGTAGAGCTAGCTACAGAAAGGAAAATTACAAACAATGCTTAGCTATAAAAAAAAAAAAGGAGGGGGACATTGGGGGGGCAACCAATACCGCAATACCGTGCGAAAAATTGGCAAATACCGAAATACCGTGTCGAAAATGGACGAAATACCGATACCGCATTTATGATCGGTGACGCTTACTAATGTTGTATCCATCTCGCGTGTTTTTTTATCTCAAGCTTGTATACACTAGAAATCAACCTCAGCCTTCGCGAGAAAACGTGAGAAGATCTCGAATTTTTTTTTTTTTTTTTTTTTTACCGATCAATTCGAGAAGATCTCGAATTGATCGGTACAAAGATCGAAAAGCCAGGTCATGGATATCCTACCAATTTTATCATAGAGTAACTGTCAGAAATTGTGTATTCATTTACCGTTAAGTCTTTAGTCTCCCAAATATTGACCTACATTAGACAGGAGAGGCTAAATGAACAGTACCTCAATACCGTGAAGGATCTTCTTTTACCGAATACCGTTAGCCAGAAGGATGAAAAACCACATACCGAAGGGCTGCAGGGGACGATACCGAAAAACCGCACATTAAAATCAAACTTACCGAAATACCGCGTGAAAAGAAGCTCAATACCGCAATACCGTAACCTCCATGTCCCCCCTCAAAAAGTCATCTTCAGCTGTTAAAGATGCTTACTGTACATGTAGACCTGGCAAAGGTGGTTGGTCTAATCATGTTTATGTACTAATGAAGGTCATTGCCAAATTTTCTGTGGAAGAAAGTGAATCGACACAGTTCGCATTTCCCAACTGTATTATCTCTGACGTCGTCGACAACTGTTTGTTTGTTTGTTGACTGAGTGATCTTGGTTCCAGGTTTTTGGCGGTGACTTGTTTACATTCGGTGACGTTTCTCGTTGTCCTGGAACTTTTCTTTTCTTTTCTTTTCGTCTTCCTCGGGTTGTTCATTCCATTATAGTGGGACTTCTCCCTTCCTTAAAGTTCACCGACTCCCTCCTAAAACGCGCATCATGTCATCTGCTCGAAAATGGACGTTGCAAACCACAGTTGCCTTGGTTATACGGAAATCGTCTTTCCCCGACTTTCTCGCCACACGGTTTTCCCAAATTCGACAAAGCTTTTCATTCTTTGGAAATGTAAAAAAATGTAAAGCGTGTTTTCTTTCCCTGTCGCTTCGTACATTCTCTTTGAGCAACCAAAAAACGAGCACTCGTCTCCTTGACTTTGTTTCTTCGTACCTTCCGCCATCTTGAAACACTAACATCTTAAGCCTCGTTTTCATTCAAACCGGCACCCGGAAGTCGGAATTATGCAAAGCGTCTATTGCAAGTATTTGAATGCGACGACGTTGGCCACGACAAGCCACGCCATTTCTTACTCGATTTCCCGCCAAGAAAAACGCGGGTTGCACAAATGCACCGCACGATTTACAACATACTCCTCCCCCCGACGGGCTGACATCTGATTCCCTTCCCTCCCCTGCAAAGAGTGTACGGGCGTGCGCTACGTCATAGCTAAATTTTCTTACCCATGGTAGTCCGCTGCCCAGGCTTCGCGCGCGAGAGAGCTCCGCTATTAATTATGACCTGAACTCGAAAATTTTTCTTACTTTATTTGTCTTCCTCGAAAGTATTTCTTCTGAAAATCTTATCAAAAAAGAGCGGGTTTCAGAAATAGAATGCATCAAAAATAGAGTGGTTTATTGGAAGACGAAGGCGAAGATCGTTTTGTCGAGGATGGACGATAAGGATGCCTTTGAGGGTGGTTGAATTAATTAAACAGGCACGCTGCAACGCTATTGTTATAAAAAGGTTACCAGACGTTTTGAACACATTTTCACTTTACTTAAATTTCAGTGTTTTAGTTAAAGGCATGGGTAGTTGCCAAAAAATCTGATAATTTACTTAAAAATTTAATTTGAAATTTTACCTTCACACTACAGTTTGTCGGTATCGAGACATTTGATAATTATAACCAGCCTTTACACATTTTATCTCTCTCCCACACAGACTCTATTTGTTACACAAGTTATGGCCGCAGCATTTCAATTCGCACTCTGACCCATAGTTATCTTGACAGTATCCTGGTGCCTGGTATTCTTGACAAATTTCTTCAGACACACATCCTTTCCCAAATCGGTTTATCCCTTGAGAATGCATTAACAGTACTCCGCAACGATTTGCATCTATGGGACAATTCACTTTCTGTTGATTCTCAATGCAGTCGCTCATGGAACTGTAGCTAGTGCAATGGAAACAAGACATCAATTCATCGGATGCGCCTTTTTAACAAGAACAGCAGAAGGTGTCAGTAATCAAATAGATAGAAAACAGACGTAAAGACTGGGTTTATCTGAAATGAGCCTCGATGAGTGCCATACAGTAAGATTTGCTTTAGGCCCTTTTTGCCAGGGAATCTCATTAATTTGTGGAGGAATACATTTATGCCTATATATGAATTTCATTATCATTAGACACTGTATAAGAATAATAGACCAGGTCGTCATTTTTTAATAAGGTACCACCTCAAAAAGGGTTTCCCTTGCTAAAGAAATCAAATGACGTCGTAGGCCTTAATTTATTTCCCCGTAAGTTAACGAGATTTTCCCCGCATAAAATGGTTTAGAACATCCCGTCTACACTACTTCAGTGCTTATACCACCAGGACTCAAATCGAGTTTTGTGATCTTGCAGTCAGTGTGTTTTACCCATGCATAAGTGCCGTCACTTTCCTGCCAAAAAGACACCGTTTCTTAAAAATTATTACCAAGCTGCAAAAACATTAACATTTTTGCTAAGACAGAACGTTTCACCCTCTACGATTTTAAAATGTTAAATTAATGTAAGTTGCAGATTGCCAGTAAATTTTAAGCAAAGGCCAAAGTAAGTTGACGAGGGCGATAAGAGTCGTTAGAATTCCATGGCAAGTTGAAGCGTTAATATGCTTGTTTACTCCGCGATTAGCTTGATATATTAGTACATGCAAAGAACTCTTTTAGATTTGATTTGACGGGCATTATTGGTGAAGAATTAAAAGCATCTAGTTTTTCCTCCTTCTTTTCTTCGGGCTTCAAAATTCTCGCAATTATACCCGCCTTGCAAAAAGTGGGTATTCTAATTATATTTAGAACTGCACAACCTTTTTTAGTTACTACTTACCCAGATGAATCGACAGGATGTTAATCACAAATAAGACACCCAGGAACTTCATTCTTACTTAGAATATAAAAGCGTCAAGCGTTGAGGAATAAACGACTTGTAATATTCGCGAGACGCCCTAAAGTTAACTTTATAATTGCTTTGTTTATTTGAACAGCTTTTATGTGCTATTAATTCAACTTACCTGCTAATTCATTTCAACCCTGTTTGATCGATCAGACAAGTGAAATAACTTTTTTTGAGGGATTTAAGGTGGCTCGACTGGATTTTTTTGGGGGGATACCTCCCAAGTTTGAGCATTGACTACGTCGCCATGAGTAAAGATAGGGAAAAAAGGTTACCACAACTGTATTATATAAAGATGAAAATTTCTTATGATCTGGGTTTTATCGCAATCGGAGTCGCGATGGCAACGTAACGACGCCATTACGTTTTTTATTTATCTTTGTGTTTCTCTGTACCAGGAGGTTTTTTGATAAATCGCTTAAGGGAGTATGTACCTGCCATAATTGCCTCAATCATTGCAAAGTTTGAACAAATTCTATGAGAGCGTTTTCGAAATATTTTGAAACGAAGTTTTAAGCATCATAAAAACAGCGAAATAACATGCTATCCACACAATTAGCTAATTTTTAAAGAAAATGATAAGCTTTGGAAACGCGGCTTCATCTCATAGTGGTTTGATTCCATTGAAAACCTACTACAAAAAAAGAGGGGAATTGCTCTAGGCGATCGTGAGTAAGAAGAGTTTTATTAACTTCCATTCAGCTGCTTTTGCTACAGCTTTTACACGTAATTTGGTCCATGCCTACAAATTTCGCATTTTTCAAAAACCCGCTAAATAAATTTTTTTATAAATTTGATAATCCCAAGATCAATTGTCAATAAATATACCCTGCTAGTTTCACGAACATTGAAAACAGGGAAGGCTTTCAAATAGGACCTCAAATATGACCAATTTTTCCTCCAGATTTTGTGTTTACAATCGAGCGTCCTCATTATTCACTGGCATTGTTTTCAAGTTTCATATGCACGTGCACATTTAGCAAAAAGTAGTAAATTTGCATCAAAAAGAACTCTCGATTACTTTTGGAAGAAATATCCCGAATATGCTAATAATTGGCTTGTGTCACAGATAACAGTGAGGGCCGAGACGGTGAACGTCACGGCTCATCTTGTAGGATGCAACACTTACTTATCTTACTCGGGTTATAACATCACAGAAACTCTTACAAAGAGTTGCTGTGATGTTATAATATATCACTAATTTCTTTACCCGTTTATTAGCATATTCCGGAGATTTAACCGAGGGTCCTTTTTGATGCAAATTCTATCTTTTTGCTAAATTTGCACGTGCATATGAAACACAAAGATAAATAAAAAACATAATGGCGTCGTTACGTTGCCATGGCGACTCCGATTGCAATAAAACACAGATCATAAGAAATTTTCATCTTTATATAATACAGTTGTGGTAATCTTTTTTCCATATCTTTACTCATGGCGACGTTATTAATGCTCAAACTTGGGAGGTATCCCCCCTAAAAAATCCAGTCGAGCCACCTTAAGAACTTGACCCTTCAGGCAATCAGAAGAATTATTCTTTTTGACAGGATAAGAACCTCTTTGAAGTCAATTAAAACTGCTCTCCGTTAACAATTTATTCAGTTATCAATCTCTTAAAGGTATTGACATATAAATTTTTATTGCAATAAATGTGTGAAAAACAGTTACCTAATGGAATGACACATGAGCACAAAAACCAAAACCGAATATAGAAAAATGACCAGAAAGCCTCGGAGTTATTTAAAAATTTGAAAATTGGGCTATTGTGGGTTATTTGTCTCTAGCATAAATCCAAAGGTAGATTTCTGGGAAAAGTGAGGTTTGACGATAAAAAGCCGAACTGAAGCATACCTCTGAAAAACATTCATAGCCTGCCACCTAAGCAAACCTGTCAGTGAGAAGCACTCACTAATGTTCTGTAATCTCAATTTTCGCTCATATTTTGAAACTGCTGGTCGAAATTGCCCCAATGTTCTCTACAAAATGTTTTTTGCCGTCGAAATTAATCGCCAAAAGCAATTCTTGATCACCAAAACGGCCAGATCGGTAAAAAGTCAAAACAACACCGACCAAGTTTCTCGCGTGATGTCGTGATTGCGGACCAAGAGATATATACATTTATTAAAAACTGAATCATTGGATAATGCAATTTTATTATATAAACACCAATGAAATACTAGGTGAGCTTTCGCGCGAAAACTTGATATCTTCACCTTTGGTATCGCTACATAATAAATCGCGCCTTTCACACCAAAAAACTATTAATTAAAAGTGAAATGGTTTGGTATTTCATTGGTGTTTATATACATGTAATAAAAAGAACATTACACGGCCGCTTGGAGATACGAAATTTCTCTTCTCGTGTTGAAAAAATGTTTCACGAGTGAGCACAGCGAACGAGTGAAATATTTTTTCAACACGAGAAGAGAAATTTCGTATCTCCGCGCGGCCATGTAATATCCTCTATCTAGAGCTCTGATTGGCTTAGCCATCACGGTATATGAGCCATTATACCATGCTCTACAAATATGGTAACTGTACGCGTCTGCTCAAAATGAAAAACGAGGTGAAAATCGGCTGTTTTCACAAATAAAGTCCGGAAGAATTCTCCATATTCTGTGCGCGTTTTTAATAAAGCAATTATTCCACTCGCGCTTGTTGGACATGAGATTATTATAAACAACTCGGCACCACACGCCTCGTTGGCTATCTACCATCTCATATCCAACGCGCACTCTTGGAATCATTAGGGAGCGTTAGCATCGACGAAGGCGACAGGAGCGAAAACGTCACTTTTAAAATGAATTCGCGTTTTTTAAAATTTTGTCGCGCTTATTCCAGTTCCCTCAAAATGTGAAATGTAGGCGAATTTCCCAGGAGTTGACTTCTTAGGGACCACACTCAAGTTTTGAAAGAGAGAAAAATTCGTTGTCGCTTGTTTGCGTCCTCCAAAAAACGTCAAATTAGGGATTTTAACGCCGTAGTCGTGCAGTGACGGCAAAAAAATGTACAAAAATGCGTGATGCACGTGCAGAGCAGTTGTTTTGTTAATCAAACCTACTGCTTTTTTGGCGTTGTCGCTGCCGTCACCGTCGTCGTTGCTAAAGGTCCCTACTGTTAAATATGGGTCACCCGAGTTTGTAGGCCGCTATAATCCACGCGCAATCCACGCGCGACAAAATTATAAACCTTTGCTAGCAAGGAATAAGAAAGAGGTCGGGATCTCTGGTGGCTAACATTACACGAAAGAGGGGGTGGAGTCTAACCAACCTCTCATTCTGGGTCAAATTTGATAAATTTACGAAAGCTAAAAATCAAATATATGTAACGAGAATTATGCCTATATAACTTTGTTAACCCGGAAATCAATGGACAACGTAAGCCATATTTAAGAGTACAGGGTAAATAAAGAACAACAAAAATAAGCAACAAATAGGCCTTTTACAACTAGCCATTCACGTGGTACAAAGCCGCTATACTGGAGAACGACCCACTAGAACAAAGACAAACAAAAGGTCTTTGATAATTCAAAATGGTAACCTCCTTTGTTTGTCTTAACCCAGTAGGCGTGAAAATTGCTCTTGCAATAAGCATTAGGGTCATTCCACGGTAATCTGTCGTTGCGGAGAAGACGCTTTGGAAGCAAAAAGTCGATCGTCTGTAAACTACTAAAAGAAGAAGTACACCTTTTATATTTTTTTTAGGTAGATGTGAGCTAAGTGTATCTATAACACAAGATAAATCTACTCCTGCTCTTTACGGAGAGATACAATCAACGAATGATTTCCCGTTGCGGAGAAGACTCGCAAGAAGCGCGAATTATTATTCTTTCACTTCAAGGTTAGATTCTTTCGAATTCGGGCATCTTTTAAAATGACTCTTTCCTTGCAAAGGAAGAGTTCTTTATAATTAATTGTCAAACAAAAAAATATTTCGTTATTCCTTTTTAATGTACTCGAAATTTTGCAATGATTTGACGCGGTCCCGTTGCGGAGAAGACGTTGCGGAGAAGACAAAAGGGCTCGCTGTAAAAAAAACTGTCTTGTTAAGGGTAAAACGTGGATCAGATAGTAATAAATGACAGTAGAGCAGGCTGGACGCAGTGTCCAAGGTGGCGGAATGGATATATTGCACCCACAGTGCAAGGGTTTACTGCTCATGCTCAATGTTTTCTGTTTGTCCCTGAGGGCAAGACCCATAAATCTGACCAATTAAAACAAGCCTTGCTGTCGTAGCTGTCTTCTCCGTAACAAAAATAAAACACTAAATTTCCGTTGAAGTTTTATGTATTTTGATGAATGTTTAATATAGAAAGGTTACACTGACTATGATAATCAGAACATTTAAAAAATTTAAACATTTTGGCCCGTTTTCCTTATTGTAATCAAAACTCTTTGGAGTGAAATTGTTGCGGAGAAGACATTTTGACTTTGGAAAGTCTTATTCTTTGCACTCGTTTTTTATTACTCAAGCTAGATACGTATATCGTATAGACCATGTTTAAAATATTGAAGACCCACAGCGGATTTTTAAAAAATGTTTTTAGCTTTTCAAATAAGTCAAAAATAAATTTGTCTTCTCCGCAACGGCCTTTGGCAACACATGTAGAATAAATTATAATTTTTGCAAAAATAATGACCTGGGAATTGTATGATAGTGCTTAAAATGTCAACTTTGGACATTTCGCTTTTAGTTTTTAGGTAATATTAGACAAGTTTGGTACTTTTTAAAAACCAATGTCTAGTTTCACATTACCGTGGAATGACCCATTACATAAATTTATTACTTACAAAAACAACTGCAGAAATGTCCCCTCAAAAAGCCCTATGACCAGTAAACTATTCGCAAATTAATACAACGTAAAATGACAAATGTCTCCGCTAAACAAAAAGTTTCCCTTGACTGTGCTTTTGCAAGCAAAACATGAACATCGCTTTAACGAATCCTAACCATATATACTTCACTTCTTCTTACAAGTATGACTATTTTAACTTTTATGTGGACTTGAAGTAACATTTTCCCCCGTGAACCTGGACGATTGTGGTGGGTTTGAAACCAAACCGGCAAAGGAAGCATTTTTTTTTATTGCCGCGTGTTAAGAGAGTTTTGCAGTTAATCAAAAAAAGATTGTTTTATTAAACTATGTTATAAAAGAAAATGGTTTATGCTTTTAGCTGTACATATATCGAGTTTTGGATGCACTTAGGAAGTTGTGAGAGAACTACGCATTACGCATCTCTCGTGCGTGTACATCAAAAACTTGATATTCGAGTTCGCGCTCGGGCATGAACGAATTCTTAAAGAACGTTGCGTTCTTCAATTGCTGCTCTAAGGTTGCCTCAAGCTTGTCTTTAAATTGAGATGAAAACACATCTGATTATTTTTTCAGTTAATGGATCAATCGTTTGACGGTTTCGTATCAATGCTTTTCCAAAAGTAGTTCCCCTTTGTCAAGGGGACTCAATGATATTCACTTAATTCGTGTTAGGTGAATATTTATTCAATTTTAGTAACCCAAATCTTGGTAATAGAGTTACGCCTTAAGTTTTAAGGAGCAACATTAAGAAGCATGAACTAGATTTGTATATTTAATTAATTAATCTTTCTTTTTTTTTGCAAAATGGCTCAAACTGAATTTTTAAGTGTTTAACTACCTTTAGTTAGTCTTCAAAATAACAAACAAATTAGGCGTAGTTTTGACAATATTTGAATTATAATGTAAACAACTTGAACTTTCTAAAAAGACTGAAATTTTTAGCTGCTTTAAATTTTCTGACCTTAAGTTGGTGGATCTCTACGACATTAAACCTATTGATTCAGAGACATCACTTTGATTTATATGGCGGACAGGTCTTTTTGTTCATCCAAATCATAAAAATCGCCTGGAATTTAATCCTTATTGGTTAGCAACCAACTATGGAAGGAGAAAAGGAATATCAATTAGTCATAATGTCACGCTTGGAAATTTTTGCTTCAATCCGGGCCAAGTTTTTTCGGGACCGTGCGAAGACTGGTTCCTAACAAAGACAAATTCAAGATGGCGACGTGAAGCCAGACGAACTACGGCTGATTATAACGGCATTGAAGAGCCGTGAAAACATTAGGAATTGCAATTTGAAACCAATAAATGAAATGAACACAAGTTAAACTATTCATACAGTAATATTTCAGCTCAGTAGACATCATGTCATTTAGAGCAGCAGCTCTGTTATGTATATCGATTGTCGTCCTAATTATCGATCTCTTTAGTAACAACTAAGTTTCAAAATGCCTTCTTTAAGAACTTCGCTTCGATAAGTTTAACTTACCTTCATTAAGAAATTTGAAGGGACACCTTTCTTGTTTGGTGGGGGTGTTTTAATGTCAAAGAAGAGACCTCAAATACACTTGAACGCGGCTGAACTGGTGTTGTTTGACGATGACATGATGTATTATTGTAACTTCCCACTTTTCAACGAACAAAATTCCTCGCTGTTTATTATTATCTGCCACGAAGGTTAGCATTTTGTCTTGACAATTCACGAAGTAGAAATCGCTTTACTGAGAATAGGACAACCTCGGAGCGGAGGAGTGATTTTCTTGCTTCTCGCAAGTCATCCAAAACCTGTTAGTTCATCCATTAACAAGCGTGATGTGAACCTGATTGACCTAAAAATGGTATTTTTTGTAAGAAAAATTCACGTGCGTAAGCTCCAAACTTAAGCAACTAAAGCATCAAAACAAAGGATAAATACCTTCTTCATGTTTTCCTCGTTTCCGTTTTTGAGATATGGGCACCAAACAGCAGATATAAAACCTTTTCCAAACCTTACTTCAGCCAGACTTTTCTCTCAAGAACCTGGCAAGAAACTCTCTCTTCGCCGACATAAAGCTAGTCTCAAAATATTCGAAGACAAGGCATGCAAGGTACCGATAAAAAGCTCTTTCTTCGTAGCTTTTATCGCGCTCGTCAAAACATTGTTTATTAGTACCAGTTCTCTCTCACATGGCGATAAAGCCTGACCGATTTTCGCTCTTGGCGGGCTCGCGATATGGCCGCGCAGAATTTCAAAAAAGAGGACTGGGAAAAGGGGACACGAAACTTGGCCAAAATTGGCACAAAAATTTCCAAGCGTGATGTATGTTTTTTTAATCAAATTTTGGGTTTGAGTAAGGGGTGTGGTGGTTAACGTTGGGGAGAGAGAGATCAGTTACTTTTACTTCCAGTTACTGCGCTGCTACAACATTTCACTTATCGCACGCCTGTGACTGTGTACTTAATTAAAAAGTGCATTAACTGAAAATGCAGTTACTTATATAAACCATTACCCAAATCTGTGTTGGTTCATTTGCCAACTTAATGGATTTCTAAAAAAGACTAGAAAACTTCTTTGATGGGACACACTATAAGAAGCAAGTGAAATTTCCAAACTAAATCCGTGATCAATATGATACCTTCCTTCTCTGGACATTGAACTAGCGCTTAAAAACAAAATCAGTACTTTCTGATATGATTCACACACCATTTTACAGTGCGAATTTCAGTTGCAATTAACCCATTAATAGGTTGGAAAAAAACACACTAAGAAAACAGAGCAAAAATGGACAACATTTGTTTTTGCTGGTGACAGGCCACGCACAATAATTGCGGCAAAAAGTGAAATCAATGTCTAAAAACCAATTGAGAATCATCCACAAGATAAACAGCTTCGAAATTTTTCAGATATGCTCTCCAATAACCCTAGAGCCACAAACTCAATTTTTTTCTAAAGTTCTAAAATCGTTTCCTGCTTATATTCACAGAAGCATCCTTATATACAATGGCATTAGGCTTGCTTTAATTCGATTTTGATCAAGAGCCTATTCTCAAGCAAACTGAAGAATAACAACACTTCTTAAGCAGAAAATAGCTAAAAATCAATTAAAAATAAAACATGAAATAGCTTTTTCTCATTTAAAGCTGGTCAAACAAACAGAACAGACTGCTATTAAAACGTGGCAAAGCAAATTCGTTCCAAAAGATCTTGGAGCTCGCTGCTAAACTAAAAGACTTCCTGCTTTACGCTCCTTGCAACTCACTATGAAGTACTTAACTGCCTTTCTGGTTGCAGTGGTCGTAGGACCTTTAGCCGGTAAATTGAACCATCCCTTTACAGCCGACTTAAGTCTAAGATTTAATCTTCATTAATACCTTAAGGCTGCTGTTATTCACTTCAACATGTGAATTTTGCGACTATTTACGACTTCTTGGAAAATCGCGCAAGTCGGTTGTAAAATCACAAACCAAATCACAAACCGTAAATTAATCGCAGAATATACGCATATTCTAAAACAAGATTAAATTACCGTTACTATAACGGAGATTAACAATCACTAAAAACTGACTTTCTTTGAACGAGAATTTTGATTTAAGAGTTTTTATTAAAATATTTCACATTTTAAATATTTTAAACTCTCAGATGCTGTTTAATAAGCTTAATTAGTATAGAGCAATACCTCTAACTTCAGTTGCTAAAAACGATAAATTCACACAAAGCCGGTTTCACACATTCAACGCTGCCCTTCATTAAAAGTGACGCAATATTTTGCGTATCCTTCTTTCATAGTACAGGGTTTACAGTGTTACAAGTGCGTGAGTAAAAAATCTAAAGAAGACTGTGCTTCTCATGCGGTTAAAACCACGTGTCCTAGTGATCTGGCAAACGCCGTCTGTGCTGAAGGGGACATAAAGATTGAAAGTGGAGGGATATCTAGCCACGTTTTCGTGAAAGGTAATTCATTTGCATTATGACAGTAAAGAATCAATTTGGCAAAATTAAGGGACGTTTCGTTTTCTACCAATTTTCCGTTTTTATATACTGAAAGGAGTGGAATGATCTTGAAACCACCCCGAAATATTTTAATACAACTACTAATTTCGTTCAAATGAGACGAGAACATCGACAACTTTCTCCTTCGAAGCACCCTAAAATCTAATTTACGACCTAAGACTTTTATATAAGTGGCCGCGAAAACGTTGCAAGACATGTCTTTTCATTTTCGGTGGGGCCCATTCATCCCTTAAAAGGGATCATTAAGACTGAATTTATGTTTCTGTTTCATTAATTTGTTTGACGCAAAAATATCAAATTATGACGTCGCACCGGCTGATGTCACGAAATTGGTTTAAATGAATATTTGCGCCCGCAGGGATTTCGCCCAGAACGAGGAGGGATCTCCGTTTTCAAACTTTCTTGTTCCTTTAGCTTTTGGCAATAAAGAAGTGTTGTGTTTGTCTTAAATGGCAATGGCGACACGAAAATATCACGCTTAAATTTAGACTTATTTTACAAGGGGGGTACCAGTTTGTGTGGTGCGAATTCATTCAAAGTCAAAATGTAAAATCTCAGCTCATATCTGAGACATGTTTTCAAAAAAGAAATTTTTAGCTTTCAACTTCCATTGAATAGTTCTTTTTAAAATGTTATAAAAAATGGGAGATTCAAAAGTTTAAAACTTAAGTATGAATGTCGTCAGCAAATATGACGTCATAATTTGACATTTTGCTGTCAAAATATATGGCAATTTGATCGGCTCAATATTTCTTATTTTCAGGCCAGGTTAAGTAAATTAAAGTAAGGACGAGGCCAATAAAGCTATTGTGCTTTTTTTCACGGAAATGCTGTCAATAAATCATTATGAATTATTATAGTAAATTATTATTGTGAGTGAACCAAATTGCCAAGCTTTGATGATCCCTTCGTGACGTGGTTTGGCCCCGTCGTGTTTATTATCAACGTCAAGGACAAAATTTCAGGACTAAAAGATTTCTTTACAGGTTTGAGACGTTCTTTCTATACGAAGTTTATAAAATTTGCTTGAGATCTTTTCTTAATAATTTACGATAACTTTCAATTAATTTTGATTAATATCATAGGTGACGAATTACTCTTTAATTTTGGCGCGAAATTTCAGCGATAATTTGTAATTTCACATGTGAAATTACAAAACTGCCATGGCAACCTTACGTACATCTCAGTGCCGAAATGGCGACGAAGTCAAAATGTCATGACTGAAGATGCCAGGGCATAAAAAGACGCTTTAGAAAACCTGAACACACGAAAGAGCTCATCAAGAAGGATTCAAATACAGGGGAACTTAAGTCAAATTTAAGCTCTAAACGTTTGAGAGAGTACAGTTCTCTATCGATACGATCCAGCAAAAACATGTCTAAAATCCAAGATTGCTAACGTAATTCGTCACCCATGATATTAAGAGCGGATGTCAGTAAATATCGACCAGAGGTCTACAAAAGTGAAAAATCGAAAATTCTCAAAAAAAAATTCACAAAGTAGCACTAGGTAAGCTATTAACATAAATGTAATTTTTACTTCGATCCGATAATTATTTTCCACGTACGGGGGGGTTATTGGTTTCGCGGCTCTCGGACCGGGTTTTCCAGGCCCGAGACCATGTACAACAAAACAATCGTTTTAAAATTCAAATCGACTGTAATGCGGACAACAAATAACTTATTGAGAAGAGTACTTAATTGCACACATTTTAAGTGGTGATTTACTCAGTTTGAACGAAAGTGTAACATTTTGGAGATTTTTTATTATTTTCAATATTTTGAACGTTTTCGTTCAATGAAAAATGGCAAATTTCAAAGCCAGGTGGTATAAGACTTGTTACTGAAATCGAGGTACCAGTCGACAATTTTGGGCTTTGAAATTTGCCATTTTTTCATTGAACGAAAACGTTCAAAATATTGAAAATAATAAAAAATCTCCAAAATATTACACTTTCGTTCAAACTGAGTAAATCACCACTTAAAATGTGTGCAATTAAGTACTCTTCTCAATAAGTTATTTGTTGTCCGCATTACAGTGGATTTGAATTTTAAAACGATTTTTTTGTGACACATGGTCTCGGGCCTGGAAAACCCGGTCCGAGAGCCGCGAAACCAATAACCCCCCCGTACGTGGAAAATAACTATCGGATCGAAGTAAAAATTACATTTATGTTAATAGCTTAACTAGTGCTACTTTGTAAATTTTTTTGAGAATTTTCGATTTTTCACTTTTGCAGATCTCTGGTCGATATTTATTGACATCCGCTCTTAATAGGTATAATCAAATGGTACACTCGTGAAATTAGTGAATAATTTCACTTGCGTTTTGTCCAAATCCTAATAATAATTAAAATAAATTATAAGGATGAGGACAAAACGGCGTGAAATTATTCCCTAATTTCACTCGTCACCATTTGATTACACATACTAATGGGTTGTGCTCCATCGAAAGCCTGTACTGATCCAATGAACCAGCCCGCCTGTAACCAAGAGGGAGTTACATGTAACATTGAATACTGTGACGGTGACTTATGCAATGGCCCAGATGACGGAGAAGGAGAAGGAGAAGGTGTGTTAAAATGGAGAGCTTATTGTTTAATTCTCGGACGATCTCGTTGATCCACTAGTCTTGACATTTAAAAAAAACATTCAAAACAATTTTCAAGATAAAAAAAAGTCGGTTATACTTTATCAGCAGCTCTGTAGTATCACTTTCTCTTGCCCTGGAGAGTTTCTTTCTGTATTGGACAAAAACAGACTGAGGTTTTTATCGGACTAATATGCTGGTACACACCAATCTCAATCTTAAAAAGAAGGTTCAGCTCAATAGCCTAGCTTAAGCCTGCTATCAGCCTCCCGATGAAGATATTTAAAATATTTTTGCCTTAATACGACACTAGATTTATTCGCTTTATATAACAAAACTAGGACCATGATATCATTGTTCATAAAGTCATGTCTTGTGTAGGTGGTTCAGCAGAGATCTTCTCGTGTAATCGATGCTTTAGCAGTACCTCGATTGATGATTGTATTAAGAACCAAAAGGAAGCCGTCTGCCCAGCTGGCATTGATCGATGCGCCATATTGGAATATCATTCCCCATCATCTGGGACTACCATCGCCAAAGGCTGTATCCCGGAGGACATTTGTCGCCGTCAATGCGAGGGCTTACTTCCACCGGGCTTGTCTTCCAGTGACGTTCACTGCAAGTTATCTTGTTGTGAGACTTCAATGTGCAATTAACAGTCGAAAAATAAGTGAATGTATGGGAGACATGCATGCTATTAATAAAGAATACACTCTGTAGTGAAGGTTGCTGAATGTTTTCTGACGTTATGTGTACACATACTACAATCTGATTGTAACTACACTGCAAAACAGTCCGTATTTTTGCGTATTCAAGTAAGCGCGAGCAGTCAAACGAAAAGGCTCGCGCGCTTCGCGCGTGTAAGAGTCTTGTGCCACGCTTTACCGATTTCTTTACTGACTTTGAGAAAAAAACCGACTGTTTTGCAGTCTAGATTGTAACTAAACATGTCAACTTAGAACCGCTGAGTGGACTTGTATCAAGTTCATGGTAATGGATGGATCCGCCCGAAAAATAGTACACCTGGTTAGCGGTTTACCTGTAAAAAGAGATAAATCCAGCCAGGGCTAAAAGCGAAGCTCTCGTTAATATGCGTATCGTTTACTCAAACAAAAAATAATGCTAAACGGCGACGACAACAAGAACGGCAAAAAAAATCAAGTAGGTCTAATTAGCAAAAAAACCGTGCACGTGCAGCACACTTTTTAGTACGTACTTTCTTTGCCGTTGTTTTGCACGACTATAACGTGAAGCGTCCTAGTTACAGGATAGAATATGCTGTATGTGTTCCTGCTCGCTTTTTTTTTTTTTTACTGCCGCTCATTTTCATCTCGGTGGTCGCTAGCATTTGTCATTTTTTCACCGCCCCCGCTCTCAAATTTCCATGCTTTTCTTCCAACGAAATTCGTATCCTTTGTTTTTTATCTCTCGCTCTAGTTCTTTCTCTGTTATTCACATCAGTGTAGACATTAAATTGAAATTTAGTCTCGGCTTTGTTGCTATTTTTTCGCAAAACACGAAGATGTTTGAAATGCAAAATTACATCCCAGTTTACGTGAAGGGGTGGACGCATTGTACAGACATACATAAGGGCAATTTCTTGGATGCATAGATAACAAAATTTTCTACCCATCGTACTCTAGGGGTTTGGAGAATTCTCGACGCAGTTTATGCAAACCCTCGACTTCGATTCGTCTAGAGTTTGCATAACTGTCGAGAATTCTCCCAACCACTTTCGTGTCTATTTCAGGCTTTGCAAACGTGGAAAACGCTTTCTATTGCTTAAATATAAAGGAAAAACAATGAAATTAAAACAAAGTTGCCGCGTTGTAACATAGAGGGGGCTCGCTAGCACGTCCTCTCGAGGCATAATTGAACGGCTTACTCGCAGGCTAATGTCAATAGAACTAGAATTCTTAATGTCTTCGGGCAAGCTGTCAGGGTTCTATCTAGGGTATTTGAGGGGTAGAAGCTAACCCTCCCGACCCCTCCCCCCCCCCTCCCCTCAAAGAAAAAAATGCCCAGCTTTCCCCCAAAAGTATTGTTACTATTGCTGACAGTATTTAAGTAACTGTATGGGAAAAATCATCCAGACGCGTTTATTTATATTTTACTCCCGTACAAACAAGTCAAGGAGTATTTACAAATATTTTAATATGACTCTTCTGTTCGCGTTAGCAAAATAAAGGAGTAAGACGTTACAATGTCAGAACGTGATCAAGACTAAAACATAAAACAAAATACCACTGTAACATTGCTCAAAATGCACCAGATTGCATCTCAGAGCATATTCACTTCAAAACATTTCCGAGGAGCATGCCCCTGGATCCCCTGCAAAGCTCGTGCCCTTTAACCACTCGGGACTTCCCCAAACGATAAACCCTTGATATAGAACCCTGGCTGTTCCAAAGATAGGCTGCCGCAACGTATACGTATAGGGACGCCTGATGTTTGATTGAATTCACAGGTAACACGTACACTGGTTGGTCGATCTTTGATGTAAAATAAAGCACGAACGTGGAGGGGCTTTTGAGTGTAATTAGAAGAATCATAGAGCTCATACAGATTTGTAAAGTTTTGAAAATGTTTCCGAAAGTATTCGGTATATCAGGTTCAAATTTTCAGCGATTACTGAAATTGGTAACATATTTTTTCAATATTCAGAGATTTCATTCATTATTATTTCATCAGATAATGATAAGCTTGAGTATGACTGTTTAATTCTGGGCAACTTTAAATTTCTTTTACTGTTTCTTGTTTCCTTGGAAATGACTGCACTGAATCTTAAATTAATTAAGCAACACGTGGCAAAAGCTAAGCCACCTGTGTCACAGAAAAACATCTTTCTTATAGAAGTCTTTTTGTGGCCAAAATTTGAAAAACAAAATTAGTGTCCTCCACCAAGTTAGCGTCCCCTCTCGACTTAGAAAATTAAAAAAAAGCCCCGGGCACTAATTTGAGTATTTATGGTTTTGAGTATTTATGTTGGATTTTCAGTAGCTGGTCTAGATCGCGCAAAACTCGGCGTTTATCAATTTCAAAGTTTTTTGTTTATTGTTGTCATAGTAATATCGATTTTACATTATCGATTTTTTTTGACAAATTTTAATCTATAGTCAATCATTGGTGAACATTTTATATTGAGCAGACAAGGATAAAATCATTTTTAAAGCGATTGAAAAATATCGGTATGGCCTCTGAAAAACTGTATCGAAGCATCTTAAACTGGGTCTCTTTTTAAAGTTTAGGAAGTCTACTTTTCAGATCAAAAAGATTTATGGTGCGCTGATGAAGCCTTCCGAAAGACGCAATATATTTTGTGGCGTTATTATTTTTTTCTTAGCGGCAGGCAATAAAAATTTCCAGCAGGCAAATGCGACAGCTATACGCGTACGATGCAAAACGATGCAAATGAATCCATCCGACAATTAGTTGAACACGGGATGAGCACGCACACGGCTAGCCCGCGCTAGGCTCTCGGTCAGCGCAGACAAGCGACGATCGCGAGCAGTGAAAAAGCAAACGAGAGAAAAACGGCGGGAAAAGAGAAAGGGAGAGCCTGTAAGCATCTTTTGAAATACCTCAATCTACCAACTACGCTGCCCACTTCCAGAAAATCCGTTTGTTGTGTCAAAATGAGATGATATTGTCAAAATGTGCCTCGGTTTAGGAGGGTTTCACACGTTCACGATGTTTTTTTCTTTGTCTCTGCGTGTGTAAAACCAAGCAATAGGACATTTTACAGTTGTGTGCTCAGTGCCATGGCCTTTGAATAGAAGCGAGGCTGGCGGTGACCTTGTTTTGTTTCAAACCTTCCTGCTTTTAACGTGCAAATCCTGGTAATCTCATGCTAACAAGCCCATGAACATGACCAGTCACACAAGAAAAACAAGAAGGTTTGTAATAAAACAAGTTGAGCGCCAGCCTCGCTTTTATTCAAAGTCCAGGGCACTGCGAGGCGGAGCACAACTGTAAAATGGTCTTTTTGGGGACTTTACGATCCAACGACGCGACTGAAACATCGAAAAAAACTGAGCTGAATTTGCATTCTTTCAGCCCGCTTTATCACGATTATTCCTACCCGCTTACTTAGTCAAATGTAGGTGAACCCTCCTGAAGTTGAATTCCAATTGACCCTATCCCAGTTCAGAAAGAGAAATACAATTTCGTCATTGCTTGTTTATGTTCTAAATAAAACACGTTTCACATCATGGTCGCACCAAAATCGGCAAAGAAATGTGCAAAATGAATGTGATGCACGTGCATTTTTACGTTCTCGTTGCGGTCGCGTCGGTGGATCGTTGAGTCCCTATTGACATGGTTGAAATAAACTTTCAAAATTGACCAATTACAGGGTATACTGACCAGGAGCTGGTATTGTTGGTTTTCGCATGACGTCTCTAAAATTCAAACTAAAAAACTATCGATCCTACCGAGATTTTACTTTCACGATGCGTTACAGCAGCTGAAAATTAATTTGCATACAAATTTTCGCTCCAAAAGGGTTCTTGGTTTTGTGATAGAGTACGCTTGAATTTCTAAGCTTTTGCGTGACGCGACATTTACATGACGGCCAAGAGAGCTGTCATGTAGATTTAAAAAATGATTTTTTTCAGGAAATTTTGCTATCTAAACACTTCATGTATTGGAAAAAGTATTACTTTTATGAGTTTCTCGAAGAATAAATTCACGCTTTTATAGCAAAACTCGTTAACAGATGTTTCTGTTGGTTTCTGTCCGCCATGTTGGAGCTCACTTAGGTGAGCACCAGCATGGCGTCTCCATACAAATCTCTATAAGTTTGGGTAAAACATTTGTTCGGATATCTCGTATACGAAATATTCCTCTGACCTGAATCTTGGCGAGGGTCTTTATATATGTACCTCCTTTCATTTCCCAGGTTCTTGACTTGATCTGTTGAACGGTTTTTATTTTTTATTTTGATCTATTTTGAATGGCGTGACACTGAAAACCAGCAATAACAGAATGAAAACAATATATTGAAACAATTCTTACAGGCTCCACTTATCCGTCTCTCTCCAGCTCCCCAGCGGTTTTCGCGATGCGCTTTCCCCACTATATTGGAGCGTGGAACAGGCTAGCACACGGCTCGCGGATTCTCTGTATGGTATCACGTGTTCGCTCAAAAATAATGCATTCTTTATTCTGCATTACATCATAAAAGTTACCTTACATTACTAAATGTTCCATCGATTCGAGATCCATTGAGCCTTGGAATTTTCGTGCACCGCTTTATTAGGCTGCCTCCTCGCAGCCTCGCGCCTTCGCGAGACTTAACTTGTCGTTGGCAATAAAGAGGATGAAATGTTTTAAATACTACATGCTCGCCTTTCACGAGTTTAGAATACCTAAATTTTCCGTTACCCAACGGGAAACATACCATACCTGAGCGTTCGGTTTAGTCCTCACCCACTCCACGAGAACTTGAAACTTAATCATGAGGCAGTTAATTTTCAAAAGAGCTTAAAAGCAAACATTCAGCGCGTAAAAGTCAAAACTGAATAATAATAAATAGTTATTAGACGCCAGTTTTGGATCCAAATTGAGTATCTTTACTGTCATTGATAGGTTTTGGATTCAAGGACTTAAAAAACCGAAGTTAATTTGGTTTTAAAAAACGCTTTTATAGAATTCTACTTCGTTAATTCCCTTTTAAGCTAAAAACTAATCTAAACCGCAGTAAAAATTGAATATCCCTTTCTTTTCAAAGCTGGCCAAACATTTCATGTGAAAGTGCATTATAATAACACTCCAAAGTAAATACGTTTTGGCAGATGCTAACTTGTTTCTTTCATTGATTGTTCTTTTCTCCTTGCACCGACACCATGAAGACCTCTTTTACTGTCCTTCTGGTTGCAATGGTCCTTGGAACGACATCAGGTAAATGAAATAATCCTACAGCAATCAAAATCTCACCTGATTAGTAAGATCGTTGCAAAGAAGCTATAAGCCACTCTCGACGACATTTTAACAGCGGCAATAGGTTCTTGGTCGTGTTAATAGCAAAAATTGACTTCTACGAGAAAAACCTGTCACTTAAATGCAGATTAAAGGAGTAAGTTCTTCAAGAAAAGGTTAACTTGCTCGTGTGAATGAATGGAGCTTTAAATTATGAACTCAATTTCTGAATAGCATCAGTTTCAACATCACATTCCGACCTGCTTAACATAGCTGAATATTTCGAAAACACGTTCTTTCCAAGTTTCGATAAATAATTTTACAAATTAATAACTGCTCAGTATATATTTCATTTTGGTTAAGTTTCTTCTTACCCTGAGGGAAATGGAGTGTTGAGAAGGAGAAATCGTAAAGTGTGCTTTGGAAGCCGGTGTAAGAATTCTTTAATTGTTAGTAGGGAATTGAGAAAGTAGTAGGCTTGCATTACACTATTGTTTTTTGCCATTGTTGCTGATTTTTTTTAATTTCGGTTACTCTTCTTTCTTTTTCTCTCTCCCTTTAGTGTATAGTGTAATTATACTAATCATTCCGATAAGCATTGTTTTAAAAAGAAAATTTGATTTCATAACCTTACTGTAGCTAGCTGAGTGTTTCCTCGGATCATTGCCATTCGGCTTTTTGCTTCGAAGGATAAAGAGGGCGTTTTCATTAATTTCTTTCAATCAATAAAAAAAAATAATTTTTGACGAAAATGTCTATGTACCACACAATTCTTTGCCAAACTGTTCAAACATTTATTCGAAAATGCGCAAGAAATTTACTTTGTTTCGCTCATCTCTTTAGAATGATCTGAAGAAAACAAGTTATTAATAAACAATTTCAAATCAATCTGTATCGCTTGACGAATGGAGTTCTCGTATTATTTTGCTTCATTTCACTTCAATTTAAAAGTGAGTCAGTGAAAAAAATTGTGCTGAATAAATTATGCCAGATAAATCCGTAATCATTATTTTTATTTGGTCTTGTTTAAGTTTATTTCCTGATATTTTCGTTTCGTTTGTTGTATCAAGGTTTTCAATGCGACGTTTATAAGGTGCTCAGTAAATGGTTTTTCTTTTTTGAAAAAGCAATTTATGAAAAATAGGCATTACGAAAAACTCGCGTTAAATGGCTACAGTTTTCGGATGAAAACTATCGACTTTTTCAAATTGAAACATTTTTAGCAACTGAACTGTAATAATCAATGCAATTGAGATCTAAAATATCGTTTTACCGCCTAAAAACATTTTATTGCGTAGTAGATCGTGAAATGTAGTGACCAGATGATTTACTATCACAGTGTGCAGTAAACTTGAAAAGTCAGATGATATATGTATATAGAGAAGGTAACGTGGCCGCTTCGAGAAACACAATTTCTCCTTCGAATTCCGGGTTGAAAAGTTCAGTTTACGTATGGGTGTAGCGAACGAGAGACAGGGAAATACTTTTGAACATCTCGAAGACGCCTTGTAACGGAATACCAAACCATTTCACCTTTAAAGTTATTTTCAGTTTGGCTGTGAAAGCTGTGATTTATAGTGTAGCCATAGCAACGTCTGAAGATACAGTGGAACCGCGATATAACGACGATGTTCCAGGCCGGTACAACAAAGAATATTCTATGTCGCGGCAAAAGTTACAGTAAAATGTATTGGACAAAACCTCCCCCGATATAACTATATAACGATCTTCCATATTCCCGAAATAACAATGCTCGAGCGTGTCCAGAGGAGCGCTACAAAGTATATCCTGGACCTACCATTTATTTGTGACCAAACATATGGGGACCTGCTAATGAATCTTTAACTATGAGTTGTTTAGACATGATTTTCTTTTTCAAAGTTGTAACTGGAACACTTAGAGTTAGTCCCTCTGTTCTCCCGCAAGTCTTAGTTACTAAAACAAACAGATCTAACAGCAACCGTAATGTCACCTTGTATTTCAAGGAAATGCATTACTGTCACTTTTCAGAGATCCTTTTTTAATAGAACTACCAGAATCTGGAACACGCTAGCAAATGGTCCTCAACTTTCATGCAGCCTTCAGGTCAGGCAATTCAATCCATCATGTACAAGCAATACGTGGATGCCTTAGAACGTAACTACGACCCAGAGAACCATTACAAATTTAATTAATGCATCAGTCAATTCCGCCTGCGCCCAGTCCCTCCCCCCCCCCCCCCCCCCCCCCGCGGGCTAAACCCCGAGAATTAGCCTTTTTTTTTTCTCATGGATGGCAAATTCCCGGGGGCGGGAGCACTTAAGCTGTCAAATGCCCGGCTGTGGGGACGAAAGTAGAGGGCGAATGCCCCGCCCCTGGGATCGTTTTAATGCCAGTTTTCATTTTCGTACGCTACAATAGATCGCTCCTAACTTTAAAATTTTTGGTTCAAAAACGAAAGCCAATGAACCTCTCCTCCTGGATAACTCCATGTAAACGGCTATGACTTTCTTAATATTCATCGTTCAAAAACTAACGGTAGTAAAACCGATATACTATCTGTGAAAAGGTCTTCCAAATTTGTATCTTTTACAGTAATGATAAGAAACACTCGTAAATATTTTCTCACGCAGACGTTTTCAGTTGTAATGTTGCAGACGAGAAAGCAAGGAATTTTATTAAATACCATATGCGGCCTGTTGCGAAAAACACCACAATTCATTCACGCTCTCGCTATTTGCTTTGAAATTATGGCTTTTTAGATTACAATACATATTGAAATTAAGAAAACACACCTTTAAAAACGTCGACAAGTTTTTCTAGCCCTTGCTGGACAAGCCAATCCACCACAAACTGCTGATCTTTATCTCGGAATTCTCCATATCAAACACGTTTTAAAGTTAACCACGTGTGTGTCAAAAGCCCTGGGGTGCCCCCGGGGTTGCCCAATGCCCGGCCCCCGGGTCGCGCTAAATTAGCTAAGGCCCCTCCCCCGGGACTGACAAGGCTGGCAAATGCCCCGCGGTTGCCCCGGGCGGCCTGAGCGCAGGTGGAATTGACTGATGCATAACTGACAATGTATGCAGTAAAAAAAAGTACGTTAGGTTTACAGCGACATAACGATATTTTCGGTAATTTTACGGCCATATCGTTATATCAGGAGTTTCGTTATAACGATTCCACGATATAACGATATAATTTTACTGCTCCCTTGGCAAATCGTTATATCGGAGTTCCGCTGTATCATCTTTTCGCGCGATTTCATCAGATGGAATGGTAGGCGGATTCATCGTGACGTCATTGTTCACATTTTTGCTCATTAGCATACGAGTTAAACCATAGATGACAAAGCCATGTATACCAGTAAGGTTCAAAAATTGAAAGAGCTGGTTAATTTAAGCAGTTTTTGCTATATTCAGCTCTTTGCAATGACTAACAAAGAAAATAGCAGCAATCAAAAACTGCCAAATTGCCCGCTGGTATCGTTTGGCAAATGTTAATAAGCTCATACATTCTTTTGGGCTTTTAAAAAAGAGACTGTTCTAGATAACTGAAATTGATATGCTCTTTCAATATCCAGAGATTTTATTTTTATAATTCAGATAATGGGCAGAAAATGTAAACAAGGACGGGGTTCGCCTAATATCTAATACGGCACCGTACACCCGCATCCATTTTTGTTTGAAAACGGTTAATTCTTTCTCCGGCATGGCCTACCGTCCACACGGTCACTGAAAAGGCGTCTTTCAAAAACGCTCTCCAAACCAGCTTCTCGCTTTTCTTTTGGACGAGGTTATCGAAAATGAAAATGTCATGTCATACAGCGCATGCCCTGTAAGAGCTAGTAAGGGAGGTAATCGTAATATATTCATCTTTTTAGCGTTTTTGTGTTGACGGGCGAAAACGATTCGAATAAAATCTGAGAAAAAAATATGCGGATTCGTGTGAACGACAGGTCCTAGTGTATATATTTTGTGTTTACAGTACAAAGCTTGCAGTGTTATTTTTGTGGAAGTGCTGTGTCTATGAAGGACTGTTCTTCTAGGCAGTCCAAAAAAACATGTCATAGTAATCTACAGGAACCAGTGTGTGCTGAAGTGAAAGTAAAGGCAATCACAAATGGAGGAAAAGAAAGCTATGTTTATACCAGAGGTAACGTTTTACTGTTAAATAAACAATGCCCGATTAGTGAATACGGGAAAAAATTACACTGATCAATTCTTGAACCGGACAAAACTTATCGAGAAACTTGCTTTAGAAGTAATCAGATATTTGTTGTTTAATGGCATTACATCATCCCTTTCAAAAAAGCTAAATTCGCGATCGACTTAATTACCGATTTTTTCACCCAATTTGGCATTTTATTGCCAGACTTGGCTGTTTTTTTCTCAAAGAAGGATTTCCTCAGAAACATGGTACTTTGTATGGTCTTCTCTTATGTTTTTCTTTTTTTTTTTTTTTTTTGGAATTATTGTCAGCAACAACAATGCAATTGCAACTAATTTCTGTTGTAAATATTTGGTGGAATGATATTGCGCAGCTCATAAAACCTTTAAAACAACCAAAAAAAACCTTTTTTGGCATTGGTTATTGCCAAACGTCTAAAAGTGATTTCAGTGATCATATAGCACGTAGCTAGTTTCCTAAATAATCTGGTAGTTTTTACATACACACAGATTGTACTACGAAGCGGTTCTGTACGGAGGCAAACTCATGTGGAATGAACTGTAATTTAAAGTGTTGCAGCGATGACTTATGCAATGGTGGATACGATGGAAAAGGTGGGTTTTGCATAGGCGGGAACTTAAAAAGTGATTGTCTAATCGCTATTGGACTCAAAAAGCCCCTTTTGATGTTCGCCATACCCTTTTCAGGCATAATGAAGCAAAACGTTAACCAAAAATAATGTTTTGTACAAGTTTCACATTTGGATGTTCATTTCTTGAGCCAAAAAAGGCTTTCCGATTTAGGACCTAAATTGCTTTATTTCTTCTCGCGTTTGGCGTGATTTCCAGTAAAAGTTACACGATTTTAACTCAATATGCTTTGCGTACTGTGAATAATAAGTTATTTCATTACAACCAGGCTAGGCCGCGCCAGAACTGTGAACTAAAACAATTTGCATCAGCGGATTTTTAAAGGGTTATACACGTTGTTTTGCTATCTTTTTCTATTGTTGGGAGTTGTTGCGTCTGTTTGCACATAGCTAAACAACAGTGCAGCAACATGCAACAGGGTGTGCAAACAACATGTAACATAACAATGTTGGGAGTTGTTGGCCAACAATGTTGCGTCCGGCTTAAGATGGCATCATGTTACTTCATGATAACGTCACTGCTGTAGGCAAGGCTTCTGCTTTTGTAAATTTACAATTCAGTTATTACAATACACATTCATCAGATTGGGGGACTTTTGTTTTAAAAACTGATTTCGTGTTACTTTCTAAGCAACTTATTGGTTTTTTAACGAGGAATAAAACACAAACAGCGGTGATAAACATATCAAACTCACGCATTTTAATAACTCGACGTTTCGTATGCTACGCAACATACATTTTCAAAAGTGGAATAAAGACCGTTACAATTTTATGAAAACTACATATGAAATGTAAATAAGGGGTCTGGAAACGAGATTAAGAAACATCTGTTTCTTAACAGTAAAACAATAAAAGCTTAAGCTAATTAGTAAAGTATCAGCTTCTCACTGCTGACGTTTACATTAAGGGCCGGCTTAAGTTATTGGATAAGCAAAGTTTCTTTTATTTTACAATGATAATCTGTTTTACCAGAAGCTAGAATATCATAATGATCCCACTTGATGTTGTGACCTGTGGCTCTTATATGGTCAGCAATGGCTGATGTGGGGTTTTTCTTAGTGAGAGCCCTGAAATGTTCCGTTTTCCTATCATGAAGCCGTCGTTTCGTTTTGCCAATGTAAAAGTCACTGCAGTCCCAGCAACCAGCTTTATAAATGACCTTCGATTTCTGTGAACGATTTAGACGTTCCTTGTATGGAAAGAAAGATTTGATTCGGCGAGTGCTTTGAAAAATTATCTTGAGATTGACAGCTCAAGAGAAATTGTATATGATTTAACATGATTTCAGACATTATCACTTACAACATTAACGACGTCCTAAACAGAAACAGAAACAAGCCAAACAGCCCTGTCTCTACGGTTCCGAAGAAAGATATTGTCATCTTATTACCTTACCTAGGTGTACAAAGTGACCAAATCTCTAAGCGTCTGAAATCATGTTAAATCATATACAATTTCTCTTGAGCTGTCAATCTCAAGATAATTTTTCAAAGCACTCGCCGAATCAAATCTTTCTTTCCATACAAGGAACGTCTAAATCGTTCACAGAAATCGAAGGTCATTTATAAAGCTGGTTGCTGGGACTGCAGTGACTTTTACATTGGCAAAACGAAACGACGGCTTCATGATAGGAAAACGGAACATTTCAGGGCTCTCACTAAGAATGACCCCACATCAGCCATTGCTGACCATATAAGAGCCACAGGTCACAACATCAAGTGGGATCATTATGATATTCTAGCTTCTGGTAAAACAGATTATCATTGTAAAATAAAAGAAACTTTGCTTATCCAATAACTTAAGCCGGCCCTTAATGTAAACGTCAGCAGTGAGAAGCTGGTACTTTACTAATTAGCTTAAGCTTTTACTGTTTTACTGTTAAGAAACAGATGTTTCTTAATCTCGTTTCCAGACCCCTTATTTACATTTCATATATAGTTTTCATAAAATTGTAACGGTCTTTATTCCACTTTTGAAAATGTATGTTGCGTAGCATACGAAACGTCAAGTTATTAAAATGCGTAAGTTTGATATGTTTATCACCGCTGTTTGTTTTTTATTCTTCGTTAAACTACGATGGCCCAAGAACAAAAGCCTTTATTGGTTTTTTGTAGCCTTTTATTTTGTAAATCAAAGCCGACCTCTCTTTGACGGACAACATGTAAAGGTTTTGAAACGAAAAGTGCGTGTTTCTTTTTTTTTTTAAGTCAACAGACTGAAAACTGCCATTACACAACTGATTTATTATCTTCTCTGTTATCCACTCATCCAGGGAGCTCTAAGAGGCAGAATGGAAGACGATTCTTTAGATTGAATGATCTCCTTGAAGGAAAGTCTCGATGAAGGGGAATGTGCTGCACTCATTGCAGCCATAGCGCGGGGCTTTTTTCTGCCGAAGAATTATCCTAGTTGCAAGAGCTTGGTTTGATTGCTTTATAAAGCAATCAAAGTGAGCGTCGTGTAGTTTTGAATGGTTAACAAATGATAGAAAAAAAAAATTAAAAAATAACGAAAACCGTCCTTTTGGTGTACGTAACGATGTATTGGTCTTTGATTATTCAGACATGTGCCCTGACAACCCAATTAATTTGAGGGCTAAAAACGACGACAAACGACAATTTGTATCCTCGCTACGCAGTGACCAAGTGTTTTCTTTGACACGATCGATTTTGGTTTATTTCCTGATTTATATCTACATAAATATTTTAGTGTCATGTCAAGTTCAGCCATAAGAATGTTTTGGTACAGTTTTTATCAGTTCCATTTCCTAATTCAAGAAATAATCAACTTGAATCTGGCGTTTGACGTTTATCATAAATGCGATTCTAAATTTCTTTTTTCGTTTAAGGTAATTCCCTCGTTTTGTACTACGAATCGCCTGCTTTGCATAACTGACATTAGTGTCACACAAGGGGGACGGTAATTTTCGCCGGTCGAGCGAAGAGAGCCAACGAAAGTCCCTTCTGTAGTCCAAATGGTTTCCATAGCGATTGTGATAACTCTTCCCGGCGGGCCGAGCCGGAGTCTTTCCGGCGAATCTTGAAACTGACCCCAGTCCCTTCGCTCAAAATGATAATTTGAAACCCAAATTGCCCCTTGAGTGTTGTCTTTTTGCGATGAGACGAGAACAGTGAACCCATCTTTTATTCGAGTTTTTGACTCGTTATGGCTACAAGGAAAAAACATTTTAAGGAGACAAAAATCTGTTTACCATTAGGGATGAATAACAAAGATGAAATGTAATACAGTCTTTATTTCTTCTATTTGTTATCATCTATTTATACTATTTCTATATTTTAAATTTCTTCAGTCAATCACTACTTTAACGGTTTTTGTTTTCAACGTTCACGTGTTATCACATTGCACGCTATTCTTTTATTTTCAAATTGTAACGTCTTAGCTTAACCCTTTGATATATGTTAAGACCCTGAAGAAGGAAGGCCGTGCCTTCCGAAATATTGGTGAAAATATATATAATATATTCCCGACTGTAAAATCAGCCTTCTTCTTTTATACCAGAAGTTGGTCTCAATGACGTGAAATTCCGGACTTGTAGGAGTCATGGAGCCACAGAAGAATATGAGATAAATTTAAAACTGTCCATTGTTCTTACATTTTTTTCATAATTCATTATTGGCTCCAGATTTTCGTAAGATTCATAGTTTTTGTTAAACAATGTGGACTTTTGACGGTTGTTTAATATTTTGCCCGCACAAGGAAAAACAGTTAGAGCGCCATCCTTTATTAGCAGTTTATTAATGTTCTATATATGACTGTCATGACCAATTGTGCCAAGTCCGAAAAAAATCTGGAAATAGTACAATTTTCAAGGAAATTGTCATAAAAAGACTAACGAAGATAGAATAATGTTACAATTTCTTCTCGCGCCCTTCCCAGTCACTATTTGCGGTTGCTCCGCGACCAGAAAAGCCACTTCTGTTGTTTATGATTTCACCAGTACGGAGGCTATGGCCTTACTGAAAGCCATAACAGCTAATTAGCTAAACTCCGAGAGGTTTGCACCTTATGGAGAGAGAAAGCGAAGTCACTAGTGTCGTTGCCACAAGTTGTGAATTAATTGCATTTCAACCTTAACGTGCTTTTGGTTTATCCATAGGTACAAAAAGGGTTCCTAATAAGCCCATATCTAACTTAATTTTTCAGTTACGTATTGCCATAACTCGCTGATTCCGCCTCTCGTAAACAATAAACGTCGTCTATTATTAACTAAAGATAGAAGTTTCTGAATCCTCTAAATTTGGTGGATATAATAAAAAGGAAATTGCGAAAATCCGCCGGTGTTCATCTTAAAATAGCCTCGCCAAATAGAAAGGCATGAATCCCATTCTGGCTTATGTCAGTTAACTCTCGTCCCCAAGTCGCTTTTCCCTGGCTTTGGAAAGCGCTTAAGGGAAAGGCGACCTGGGCACGAGGTTGACCTTTTAAGCGGACCATGCTTGTATATGGTGGTCAGTAGAGCTGCTATATACTAATAAGGCCGTCTAGATTTAAGGGCGTTAGTATGGTTGTTTTTGCTTTTTTGGGGGGGAATACGGAAGAAATTTGGGTAGAAAGGTAATCTAGAACCAGTTAGTCCGGTAATGAGCTCAAAGGCACCTTGCATTGTATTGTTAGTGGAGTATCTGGTATTTGTCTTCAAATAATTTTATTCATATTTTAATTCTAAGCATCCTCGTGACATACGGAGGAGACTGGGGAGACGGTCGTGGCATGTAGACGTGTGTTAACTAACCTGAGATCAGGCGTTATTTTTTTTTCTTTTTTTTTTTTTTGCTTCTTTGCTTCTTTGGCTCGAGAGGGAAAAAATAACGCCTGATACATTTATTTAACAAGCCGTCAACCGCCCCCTAATTTACATAATGTAACATCTGCTTGACCTGGCTGTCATGTTATTAGACAATAAGCGTTTACCATAAGGAATCAAATTTTGACGCGAATAATGTCTCTTTTGAAATCAATTTTAGGGAAAAGAAAATTTTTTAAGTTCGCCCATGTTCAGATGGCGCTTCCTAAAAAAGGAATTTAAATGTGTTGTTTTTGTGATGAAATACTGCTAGCTCAGTAGCTGGAGATGCCGTACCTTTATTAACAGCTACAAATAATAAAGAATTTACTGGTTAAAGCTCGTTGACTTTGTTCTGTACCGAAAGCAGTGAAAAAAAAAAATAGGCTGAAGCACCATATTTCACGAACTGACAGGTGGTGTGAAAGCGAAGATCGCTCAGAATAATTCGCAGGTTTCTGAAGGAAGAATTACAGTCAAGCCAGGTCAAGATTCCGTTCATGAATTGATTATTTGAAAAGTGAACCCGTTTGTCGCTTCTGTAACTTGTAGCCGGTATCAAATTGCATTCAAATGATCGGTGAATTTTTAGTATACGATGAGATGGAACATATTTCAATGGATGAAATTTCTATTTAGGCATTCTTCAAATTCAAGAAAACTGAGCCGGCAGAAATTTCATAACGAACTCGCGTGTGTATTCACTGCCGCATTACGCAAGCAAAAATGCAGACTGAAATCAATTAACAACAACTAACGGATGGCGGCATTTTGGCCAATCGAAACGGCGTAAATCATTCGTATTGTTTCCTATCCAATCAGGAAAAAGTCCAGATTCTGGCATTTTTACATGTGATCCGACAAACAAATGTATCATGCCCTCTTCCCGTGAGAGACATAAAGGGCTAATAGGGAGAGGGCATGATCTCAGGCTATGTGTTAACTTGCTCCGCTCGCCGTTAAGAAATTTACTATATTTTTGAAGTGCCTATGGCTTCTTCATCAATTTATTTAACCCCAAAGAGAAAATCAAGGAGTTGCATCGCATCCAGCAGCTCTACTGAGGTTTCTCCCGATGAAAAAAGGTTGAAATCGACGATCTCGCCATCAGCAAGTGACAATGCTAACAACGATGATGAAGTCTAGCAAGTCAAACGATGACTAACGAAAGACTAACGAAGCTGGATGAAAAAATGGACGAGCTTAACCAGACAGTAAAGGGTCTTCAAACTAAAGTATCCTATATAGAGACTGACGTGGTGGCTGTTAAAGGAAAGCAGGAGTCTCTTGAAGAAGATTGTTCCCATATGAAAGAAAACGCAAAATTTGTTGACGAAAAAATCGCTGAACTTCAGGAAAGTGCGAACAAGAGAAAAGCAGATATCAGTGATTGCCGTAAGCAAATCCTTTATCTGGAAGCCTACAGTCGCCGGGAAAACCTGAAGTTTGAAGGGATACCGGAATCGTTTGAAACCTCAGCCCAACAGTGTGCTCCGGCTGAAGACACGAGAAAAGTTCTTGTAAATTTTATAGAAGACGCTCTTGGTATAGAGGACGCGAAAGACATCGAATTCCAACGTGTACATAGAATCGGAAAACCTAAGACTGGTAGTGGAAATGTTAGCCGTACAATTGTAGCCCGCTTTTTGAGGTATTCGGACAGGGAACGTGTGTTCAAGTGTGGTCGTAAGCTTAAAGACACAAACTTCAAGATGTTTGAAGATATTCCGAAGGAGTTACACGAACTACGGAAAATGCAAATGGACAAATTGAAAAAAGCCAGGAAAGACGGTAAACGTGCGTATTTCAGCAAATCCGAGCCTGACAAGCTTTTCATTGATGGGAAATATGTCCGGTTTTAATCGGCTTTTCTTGTTAATATCCGTATGCTTTATTCATAACGGTGAGGGAGCTGGAAAATTAGATTGAAAGTTTACGAAAGGTAGTTTTTTTCTTCTGGCAAGGCTCGATTGTTTTTCACTTTTGGAGCATAGGTAAGGGTTTCTGTTTTCTTTTTTTTTTTCTCTCCTAGCGGCTTTTTTTTTTTCTTTCAGTGTTAAGCTGTTTTGGGTGTTTGGTATTCGTGTTTTCTATGTTGTTTTTTTTGTTCTTGTTGTTGTTGTTTATGGATCTTTCGGCATTTTGTACAGTAATTAAGATGTTAATCAACTTATTTATAATATGCGGTTCTTTTAATACGGATACTGTAATTTGCAGGTCCTTTGATTTTTCTTTCAGGTATTTAGTCCAAAGGTTCACACTTTGTTTTATAACGTACAGGTTTCATTATTCTTTTTTTGTTTTATTCCTTGTTCTGATTAGCTTCTTCAACCCCACCTTTTTTTCGCTGATTGCATCAAGATGGTATTGGACACTTGTAAATTGATTTCACTGAGTGTAAGGGGCATAAATAACTTTCGTAAAAGGCGAACGATTCTTACGTGGTGTCGAAAACAAAAGGCCGACCTAATCTTTCTGCAGGAAACTCATTCAAAGAAAGACTCTGAAAGACAATGGAAAAATGAATGGGGAGGTGATATGATCATGTCACACGGAAGTAACTGAAAACAAACGGCACAGCGATAAAAATTGCAAGAGACTACCAACAATCAATAAAAGGACAATAATTTGGTGAAACATATACACAGACAACAATTTTCATTCATGAAGACAAGTATTAAAGTGTCTCCGAAAATTCTTGTTTATGTTTTTTATTTTGTAAGCCGACTTCCCGTGTTTGCTTTTTCAAGGATGAACTCGACGCAAGAAAATGGCTCAAAGCTTTCTTTTACAGCCAGAATTATAACGAAATATTTTTTGGAACGTTTTCTTTTTATTCGCGATAAGAAAATGACTTAAGGCTTTTTACAGTTTTATAAGCTTATAATCAAACCTGATACTAGGTCAGATCATTGTCTTCTTACAATTTAAAACGTGTATCAACTAAATAGCCGCATAAACAATCAGTGGTCGGTTCCGGCAATTCTACTTTTTGCAAAGAACGCTGATTACAAAAATGAAAAATGCCTTAAAATCAGGTCTTTTTTGTATTTTACACTCAAAACTGAAAAAAGGATGCCTGTTTTTAAATTTCACTCGCTGTTATGAAAACCTGAGAAAAGTGCCTCCTTTTCTCATAAAAGGCCGGACATTTTTAGTATTTGTCTTCGATATAAAGTGAACCGACTTTCTTGAGTAATATTCTTATCTCACTAATCGCAAAAATGCTGAAAGAGGAATTTTCTCGAGTTTTTTCAACTTTTTGCCTTTTTATACAAAGTCGAAAAAAGTCGATTTTTTTTTGGCCTTTGAAGTATTTGCATCCAGATGAATCACTTCAAAGTTTAATTTTTGTTTTAGCACCCTCTGTACTTCATCGACCGACGAAGTTTCTTCGGTCAGCGCGGTGCACCTGGAACTTTTCTCGGATTGTTTTCGCCAGACGGCGTCACGTTCACCACACAAGCGATTCCTACCACGTCACTAGACCCTTCTTGGTGGTGGTGAAGGTCGGTCATTTTAGTTGAGATTTGTACGTGTGGCCGTCCTTAGGTAGGAAAGAGGTACACCGAGCTAACTGAGTTCGCATTCATTCGTTGACTACATATTAAGTACGTTTTCTCAAAGTCCTCGACGTGTAGATTTCGTGGTTTAGGACAAGCCTAAATATCATGGCCAGAGTACCGTTGTTTACAGTTAAAGACTTTAAAAGTTTTACCCCTTTTTTATTTCTCGTTCATGTTTATCTCGACGTAAACGTCCGACATCTTGAAACATTGCCACAACTCATTGCTCACAATTACCTGTCATTTTTGACAGCTGTCAGTCGAGAGGACCGAAGATTGGGATTCCCGCCTTTATTTGACAACTGTCCACCCAAAAGTCGAAACAAAGAAAGGCAAAAAAAAAAAATCGACTTTTTTCGGCTTTGTATAAAAAAGACAAAAAGCTGAAAAAAACTCGAGAAAATTCTCCTTTCAGCTTTTTTGCGATTAGTGAGATAAGAATATTACTCAAGAAAGTTGGTTCACTTTATATCGAACACAAATCCTAAAAATATCCTGCTTTTTTTTAGAAAAGAAGGCACTTTTCTCAGGTTTTCAAAAGGAAGAGTGAAAGTTAAAAAAAGTGTGTTTTTTTTTAGTTTTGAGTGTGGAATGCACATAAAGACCTTGATTTTTAGGCATTTTTCATTTTTGTAATCAGCGTTCTTTGTAAAAAGTAGAATTGCCGGAACCGACCACTGATTATAAACTACGCTCGAATTCATTAAATTAGATATAAAAAACAAACGTCAAATACAATAATTACTTAGGCTTACCATTCGAGATGCACTGAAAACTATCAAGTAAGGCCAGAATCGCTTCAGACTTTTCAACCCTCTCACGCATCAAGCAAGGTGAAAAACGAAAACGATGCCATCTGAAATCGGCTTTCCAACTTTAACAAGCGATGTATTTCTCAACCAAAAACCAAATAAACAAACTAGCCATGAATAACAGAAGACTCTTGAAAGCAGCTGAATTCCATTTTGTACATTCAGTGGACAAAGACAGAAACGTTACAAGTCGACACAAAACACTGTCAGCTTCAACGGTCAAAGTAAACAGGTTTCAAGATGCTGCATAAATTTTCCGCATGAACTCACCTGTCAAATTTTGACCAATCAGAGCATAAAAATAAAATGTAGAGCGTGACCAACGCGTGACCTTGGTGAGAAAAGTCAAAAGCAACTGGCATGTCTTCACTGCCTGTAAAAACTTGCTGAATTTCAGCTTCCAAGGTCAGTTTGAAATCAAAATTTTAATTTGCGGCACATAAAAAACACTACTTATTTTAAAGGCTATTGTTCTTGGGCCATCGTAGTTTAACGAGGAATAAAACACAAACAGCGGTGATAAACATATCAAACTTACGCATTTTAATAACTTGACGTTTCGTATGCTACACAACATACATTTTCAAAAGTGGAATAAAGACCGTTACAATTTTATGAAAACTATATATGAAATGTAAATAAGGGGTCTGGAAACGAGATTAAGAAACATCTGTTTCTTTCCATACAAGGACCGTCTAAATCGTTCACAGAAATCGAAGGTCATTTATAAAGCTGGTTGCTGGGACTGCAGTGACTTTTACATTGGCAAAACGAAACGACGGCTTCATGATAGGAAAACGGAACATTTCAGGGCTCTCACTAAGAATGACCCCACATCAGCCATTGCTGACCATATAAGAGCCACAGGTCACAACATCAAGTGGGATCATTTTGATATTCTAGCTTCCGGTAAAACAGATTATCATTGTAAAATAAAAGAAACTTTGCTTATCCAAGAACTTAAGCCGGGCCTTAATGTAAACGTCAGCAGTGAGAAGCTGATACTTTACTAATTAGCTTAAGCTTTTATTGTTTTACTGTTAAGAAACAGATGTTTCTTAATCTCGTTTCCAGACCCCTTATTTACATTTCATATATAGTTTTCATAAAATTGTAACGGTCTTTATTCCACTTTTGAAAATGTATGTTGTGTAGCATACGAAACGTCAAGTTATTAAAATGCGTAAGTTTGATATGTTTATCACCGCTGTTTGTGTTTTATTCCTCGTTAAACTACTTATTTTATATGGATTAAAAAAATTAAACTTGAGCCTGCGATCATTTGAAAACTAGCAACGTGTCAGCGGATAACTTCAAAAAGATACTCGACCTCGATGGGTCGACACTTGAGCCCGCGATACGGTCAGGTGATACTGGTCAGCGGATACCCTGTTATGACAGCTGTCAGTTGATCACAACATTGATGTGCAATATATGTGTGCAATATCAGTCTTCCTGTGCTCCCAAACTAGGTAGAAAGTGTAAGGATTGAACACTGGTTGCCCTGTGGTGCGGACGTGCGGACGTACGGACGGGCGGGCGGGCGGGCGGTGTACGGTCACGTGATTACCAAATTTTCTGGGATGGGTAGATTACATTAGCTATGGGGCTACGTCCACGCGCGCGCGAAGCGCGCGCGAGGAGCTCCGCTAAAAAGTTAAAAGAAAAGGCGAGCCAGGCAACTTACCTTGCCTTACTATCTGCTCTTTTCAGCGAAATCTTGAGAATCGAAGAGGCTTAGTAATACAGTAGTCTTGGCCTGTGTTGTGAACATTCCAGTGTTAATGCTTGCGCTTCACAAGATGTTTCTGTCTCCATTTCTGACTGAGTATCTCGTCCCTAAGGGGTTGCTTCACACTTGAGAATTGATCGATTACTAAAGGCTGATAGTGATATAATGATTTGTAACAATATGTATATATGAACGATCTCCAAACTTCCAAAGAAGCAAGACTTAGTTTGAAACCGTTGGACACTTTCAAAATGGACGCCAAATCAACGAATCTGATGGAGCATGTGCAAAGGAGCAAGCCCGCGGACCAAGTGTCCCTTCACTGTGTTGCTTCCAGGCCCCTTTCTTTCAATAAATTGTCCGTTCCCAAAACTGAAGTTAAGGAAGCGATAAAGAAGATTTAACAATGAAGCCAGTACTCCGTTGAATGTAAAATAGTCAGAGTAATTTGTGAATGCGTTCTTTCTCTTTAAGTAATGCGTTCTTTCGTTAAGTAAAACTCGCCGTTTTTGCAGGGCGATATTTTTTCTTTATTTTTCCAATTATTTCCATCTGATCAAATTACAGTTGAAACTCTACAACGGCCACCTTGGGGACATCGAAGAAAATGGCCATCGTAGAGAGGTTGAAAGAAGAGTGAATGTATGGACCGTCCGCCAAAAAAAAAAATGACCCGTTGTATAGAGGTGACCGTTAAGGGAGAGGTGGCCGTTAGTTCGGAGGTTCGACTCAATATAACATGATACAAGCTACCTCAATTTTTTCTGGTATTTCGTGAGCTTGAAATTGCAACGATAAACTGTACTATCAAACACAGTTGTACTGACTCAAATCAATGAGGCAATACAACTGAGTATAGAAGGCTATTGTGTTTGCCGCGACAGATGTCGCGTTTCGAAAATTGCCGCAAAGTCGCAAGCTATATCTTTTCATGTATTCTGCTAGCAGAATTTTCTTTTCAGCGTCATTTTTAAGCGTGTACGAAAAAAAAAACAAACAAAAACAACAATTTGCGTGGTTGGCTTGTTTACATCCCACACCAACATCGAACCCCAAATGAGTGTTCAAAGAAACTATGCGAAGTAGTGTCAGGACACAGACGACTTACTAAAAACAGTACCTGGAATAAATTCCTGTTAGGAAGGTAGAATTATGTGACAACTTTACTATACCTTTACATGTAGCGTAAATGAGCGTAAAGCTGTTACCACAACTTTATGCTAGCTTTACGAAACCTTTAAGAGCCGAGCGCGTAAATTTACCTTTACAAACCTTTACGCGTCACGGAAAGTTTGCGTAAAGTTGGATGCCCAACTTTACGCAGGTTTACGCAAACCGTTTAATTTTGCGTAAATCTCCATTTTCATGCTGTGTTCTAATTCGTGCGGAGTTGCCATACTTTTCAAGAAAGGGTTTGATTGCACTGTTTTGTCAAAATTCGAAGACCCACTGGGGCGCTATTTGATCCTGAAGGCGGAGATCAAGGACAAATTGTATGTGCTGATTAACATCTATGCACCGAATAAGGATAAAGACATTATAACCTTTCTTAACAATTTGAGAAGGTTACTCCAAAATGAAAATCTGGAAGACGAAGAAAATATAATTATAGGGGGTGATTTTAATTGTCCACTGAATCCATCTCTCGATAAAAAAGGTGGTACAATAGTACCGAGGAAATCAGTTATTGAAACCATTGATTGTTTACGCGATGAATTTGATTTGGTTGACATTTGGAGAATTAAAAATCCTTCTTTGAAAAGTTTCACGTGGAGCCAAAACTCGCCAATGATTTTATGCCGCTTAGATTACAGGCTGATTTCAAATTATCTGCAAGATTCGGTTTCAGTAACAAATATTATTCCAGCCATTAAAACCGACCATGCAGCCATTTCCTTGGATTTTAATATTAGTCAAAACCACATTAAAGGTCCGGGTTACTGGAAAAGGAACTGTTCTCTTCTAGATGATGATAACTACCAAAGGGAGGTTACGGCTAAAATGCCTGTCTGGCTGGCAGAGGGCAGATGTGACCTGCCGAATCACAGATGTATATGGGATTGGATTAAGTATAATCTTAGAGCACATGCAGTGCAGTTTTCAAAACGTAAAGCAAAAGAAAAAAAAGATAAGGAGAATATATGCAAGATGAATTTAACAAAGCAAAGCAAACGTTCGAATGTGATCCTACCAATAAACATGCAAGCGATTTTAATACGGCGAAAGAAAGATTGCAACATTTTTATGAAGAAAAACTTCACGGTATCATCATTCGCGCACGGGCGCGATGGTGTGAACACGGTGAAAAGAGTACGAAATATTTTCTTAATCTGGAGAAGAGGAACCATGTCAAAAAACATGTGCGAAAATTGAAGATTAACGGTTCGATCACTACTGATCCATTCAAAATTCTCTCCGAGGAAAAACGTTTCTACCAAGAATTATATACGAGTAAGAATCTGGGTAACGAGCAAGCAACAGAATTTTGTTTTAATAGTTTTAATATCCCGCGCCTCACAGATGAACAAAAGCTTTCGTGTGAAGGCAACATTACGGAGGAGGAGTGTGTTAAGGCTTTACAAAGTTTTCAGGGTAACGAAGCTCCTGGTAATGAATGGCTTCCAATCGAATTTTACAGTAAATTTTGGGAAATTATTAGCGAACCTTTCGTCAACTGTGTCAACGAGATTTTTACTAGTGGTGAAATGTCAAGCTCCCAGAAACAGGCTGTGATCACTCTCATTTAAAGAAAGGAAAGGACCGTTCTCTTTTAGAAAACTGGAGACCGATCTCACTTGTCAACGTACCAGGATAAAAAACGTCCTACCAAGCATAATTCATCATAACCAAAGTGGTTTCGTGAAGGACCGCTTTATAGGTGAAACTGTTAGATCGATCTTTGATTTAATGGCATTCTCTCTAAAAGAAAATATTGCAGGTTTAATGACATTTATAGATTTCCACAAAGCATTTGACAGCTTGGAATGGAACTTTCTTTTCAGCTGTTTAGAAGCCTTTGGTTTTGGTCCGGAATTTATTTGGTGGGTAAGGACTCTGTACCACAATATTGAAAGTTGTGTTATCAACAATGGTCTCGCAACTGATTTTTTTTCTCTGGAAAGGGGCGTGAGGCAAGGTGATCCGCTTTCTCCATATTTGTTCGTGGTTGCAGTTGAAACTCTTGCTTTGGCAATTCGTCAAAACCCACAGATAATTGGTATTAAAATCGGTGGCGAAGAAACAAAACTCCTTCAATATGCTGATGACACAACGGCCGTTCTGTCTGACATTAGAGGATGTTAGCATCGACAACGAGTACGAGTTCTAGAACGAGATCAACGATTTTGCGTACTGCGCATCGGTTCTGCGCATTTCCACGTTTTCAAATCGTCCTGTCAAGTTGCACTACGACGAGTTCTCACCAAAAACTCGAAGTGGGCAGAACGACTGGGAAGAGCTGGTTTTCAAAGGTAAATTCCGATCGTTTAATGCAGTTTCTTTTCGTTTCTAGCCTCTCTTTATCATCTAGAACATTCCTTGTATTATGTTTTATGGAAAAAATGCTTTTGAAGTCGAGGAAAAGCAACCGAACGCGATATTTCCTACACAGAGTAATGCATCAGTCAATTCCACCTGCGCCCAGCCCCCCGGGCTAACCCCCGGGAATTAGCCTTTTTTTTCTCATGGATGGCAAATTCCCGGGGGCTGGAGCACTTAAGCTGTCAAATGCCCGGCGGTGGGGACGAAAGTAGAGGGCGAATGCCCCGCCCCTGGGATCGTTTTAATCCCAGTTTTCATTTTCGTACGCTGCAATAGATCGCAAAGTTGTTCTAGCAAAGAAATGAAGCGTGTTTTGAGGCCCAATTCACGTTTTCTGGAATTCGAAGGTCGCAAAGTGAGTTGAATGAGTTGGCAGCAGTTGCAAACCGATGATAAAAAACCATTCAGGCACAAAAACACCGCTAAAATTGTGGCCTGATGTGAAACGCGTAAATATTTTCTAACACAGACGTTTTTAATTATACATATAGTAGTCCTTGATTTCAAATTTGGAAGCTTTTAATATTTCCAAAAGCCGGAATTTTATTAATTACCATATAGAATGAATCAAATGCGGCCTGTTGCGAAAAACGCGACAATTCATTCACGCTCTTGCTATTTGCTTTGAAATTATGGCTTTTTAGATTACAGTACATATTGAAATTAAAAAAACATATCTTTAAAAACGTGGACAAGTTTTTCTAGCCCTTGCTGGACAAGCCAATCCGCCACAAACTGCTGATCTTTATCTCGGAAATTCTCTATGTCGACCACGTTTTAAAGTTAACCACGTGCGTGTCAAAAGCCCGGGGGTGCCCCGGGGGTTGGCCAATGCCCGGCCCCCGGGTCGCGCTAAATTAGCTAAAGCCCCTCCCCCGGGACTGACAAGGCTGGCAAATGCCCCGCGGTTGCCCGGGGGGGCTGGGCGCAGGTGGAATTGACTGATGCATAAATTTGCATTTACCCGGGAAAGTTTCATGTCTCTCCACAGGCTTCACAGGCTCACGAAATAACCCCGAAAATTGCCATTATTTGGTCGAAAATATCCCAACAGTCGAAGATATCAATAAAGAATACTTACTTCTTTATCCAGTGTGGTTGTGTTGAATTTGATGGGTTTTAGCGTGTTTTAAGACCGAAGATTCAGGTCGAATCTTCGATACTTTCCATGCTCAAATACAGGATAATCTGTGCTGTTTACATCATATGAAGCACAAAATTCTTCTTCGTCCAAAAAACCTTCCAATATGTAACTGAGAAACAAGCAGTCTTGAACGTTTTTTAGAGTCATTCTTTGTTTTCGAAATTGTTGTGGAAGCGCTACCTCGACTCAAATATTTTCTATAAACTCGAACTCGGTGTCATCGCTAACATAGAAAGCTGAGAAAACGACTTCGAGTACGAGTGCGGCTTGAGGTCGTTCTCGTACTCGTACTCGTTGTTGATGCTAACATCCTCTATTGACTCGGCACAGGCCCTTTTTAATCTTCTCGAAGTATTCAAGAACATATCAGGACTTGTAATTAACTCATCTAAAACTGAAGGAATGTGGCTCGGGTCATCTAGAGATAAAACTTCCAAACCTTTTGGTATAAAATGGCCTGATGAACCAATTAAAGCCCTCGGTGTTTATTACTCATACGATATCAAACTTTTGCACGAAAAAAATTTTATCGAAAGATTGGACAGTGTAAAAAAACTTATAAATATTTGGTCTTCAAGAGGTCTTTCTGTCTATGGAAAAGTAACAATTATCAAGTCTTTAATCATACCAAAATTTGTTCGCATTTCCTCGCTTCTGCCGGTCCCCAAGGAAATCGTTAAAGAGTTAAATCAAATGATATTTAAATTTTTGTGGAAAGGAACCGATAAAGTGACAAGACTTCCCACAATTAATGAATTTGAAAACGGTGGTTTAGAAATGATCGATCTGGAAAGTATGATTAAATCCTTACGACTAGCCTGGCTGAAAAGGATCTTCCAGTGCAACAATGGTGCTTGGAGAAATTTTTTACGGTTTTCGTTGGAACCTTTTGGGGGCCTCTTTTTATTTCATTGTAATTATGACTTTAAAGAGATAAGTATGTCCTCTAAATTCTATTCAGAGTTACTTCAATGGTTACTTCGTAGTGTTTTCGATAGTAGAAGGAATCCATTTACCACATCTTTTTCGAATGCAGACACACCAAGCAGTTTTGGAAGGAATTTCAATACTATTATTACACATTGACAAGAGAATTCGTGTGTCTGACCTTACAAGACGTTATTACAGGAATACTATATACAAATTGCCCCTTTACTGAATTATTTGATACTGATCGCTAAACTATACTTATGGGGTTGTAGAAGAAATCAGGCTCTTCCAGTCATAACTGCCTTTTCATCTAAGGTTAAAATTAAGTATGAAACAGAAAAGTACATATGTGTTAAAACTAAAACATGGGCAAATTTAATAAGAAGTGGGCTCTGCCTTTGGACTCTGTACCATAGTATTGTCTGTACTTAGAACGTATTTTTTCTTTTTTTGTATAGTTACTTTACCGTTAAAATTCATAGTGTAATGTAATGTAACGTATTTGTAATTTATTGTAACGTTAGTATTGTAACGCTGTGGAATATTTAATAAACGTTTGAATTAAAAAAAAAAAAAAATCCTCGTGACATACAACACTTTCCAATTTTCAATAATTTTAAAAATCTCCCCACATGTGTATTCGTTAAAAAAAAAAATATCCAAAAATTTTCACACCTTCATTGAACCAATTACTACGACCATTTGGTTGAATGAAACCTTGGTTAGAGTTGGAAGAAAAAGAGCGATATAACCGAAAACAGGACTTTTGACCGTATTCCCCCCATTAGGGCATAAATTTGAATAAAAGTGAGCCCAAAAATCACGTTAACAAAGGGAACTGAAGGGAAAAAATTGAAAGAGCGTGGAGAAAGAGACGAGGAAAAGGGAAAAAGCAATTTCTTGGTTTTTACTACACTCTTAGTTTTTCTTCGTCTTTATTTTGACAGTAATATTTTTAAAAATTTACCAGATATCGACTTGTCGAATTTAACCCGAGTTATCCCATGATGGGCCGTTTGTCTTCTTAAATCTAGCATCAAGAAATGCTGTTCATTTCAGTACAATGCAGCTGTGTTATAAAATTAAAAAATTTGAAACATTTGAGTTTGGATAATATAGAGAATGCGTAAATTTGTGTTTTACAGTATGTTCACAATAATCCTACACATGCAAACATTTTAATGGATGGTCAGTTTTTTAAAGGATCCTGAGCAATCCTCATCATCGAATAGACGGAATTATTTTAAATAAATTTGTCCATCCATTATATGCATCAGGGCATGTTTCTATAAGAAGTAAGTCAAAAAGAATCTCGAAAAGAATATTCATTTTAAAAAGTAGGCTCCATAGAAAGGGCATTTTGATCTTTTAACCGAGAGGAATCAGGGGTGGCGAATGGTAAAATCCGAGACTCGCCGAGACGCCGAGATCCTAGTTAGAAATCCGAGCCCGAAACTCTTTGGTAAAAAGTTTCGAGACTCAAAAAAAGTAAATACAAACCGTGCAAAAACGAGACTTCGAGATTTATCAAAAACGCTTCCGAGATTTCGAGATCCTGCCAAAATTTTCCGAGACCCACGTTTTTAGAGGTACCATTCGCCACCCCTGGAATCGGAATGGTAACCAGTGCGTATGCCATCAGGCGTTATTTTGCAATTCGGGAGAGATCGAAAGTTAAAGGAAGAGAGAAGAGGTTACTGGTTACGTAATGATTACTCTGCGAGCAGAGGTCTCTCTCTTGCATGGCTTTTGATTTAGCGTGTACGACGTAGTTGGCGTCGCTGGTCACAATCACATCCCTGCAAGCAGAAGTTTCTCTCTTGCATGGCCGGCTTTTTGCAATTAAGGAGTCGTTAGCAAAAGAGAAACCTCTGCTCTCAGGGTACATAATGATACCTTAAAGTGCACACAAATTAGAATTGATGAAGCAACAAGAAGTTCATGGCAAATGAAAATACCACTTTTTGATGGGTGTAACAGACAATTTTATTATCTGAAACACCGATGAATACCAGGTGAGTTTTCGCACGAAAACTTCAGTTGATATCTTGTCCAACTATCTTGACATGTGAAAGTATCACTTTTGCTATGGCTAAATAATAAATCGCGCCTTTCACATCAAAAAACTTAAAGTGAAATGGTTTGGTATTTTATTAGTTTTTTGATATAATAAATAGAACATTACATGGCATCTTGGATATAAGAAATTTCTCTTCGAGTGTTGAAGAGAAATTCCCGCGCGGCCATGTCATATCCTCTATGTCTAACTGAATGTGTTTATCTCATATAAACCAACATAAACCATTGAATGTAAAGAAAGTTAATTCACTCGCAATTATTTCATCCAAGCTGTGTAACACTATCAAAATAAAATTCGTGTGCTTGAATTACTAAAAAAGACGAAATAGATCGTTAATGGCCACATTACATGCTAAAAGACAGCGATGTTTGAAGACAACAGCAGCTGTATAACCAGCTACATATGAGGCCGTGTAGTAATTTGTGGCAATTACTGAAGACTCTTATGCAGTTTAAGAGCACTGATTTAAAACAACATTACGTGACTATGACTTGGCTATGACACTGGCACAAAAAGGGAAGGATTACGGCTAGGTTATAGGAATGAGCTCTGCTTGGGTTAATGAAAATGTTTATGCTATTTATAAGCTGTTACAATGCTGCTATTAAAGGAGCTGTGTGTCATGAAATTCAGCCAAATTAGGTTATTGCAATATGCCTATAAAAGAAACATAAAAATAACCGCTTAAAACTGCCATTAAAGGAAGGCTAAAATAACACAACAGATACAACAGCTGCCACGAATGGGCACAACTGATAAAGACTGAAACAGGTTGAAATTAGGTTTTTGAAAACTGTTAAGCCTAAAAGTTTTTCAAAGTTTATCTTTGCTGTTTGCAGCCTCAAAAATAGTGCTCAGGGGACATATTTGTTCTTCTCTAATCTCTGATTTGTCATTTACATGTAATTTCGTTGCCTACTTTAAGTTCCATAGCGATTGAGGGCGAGTAATTGGCAAAGTAAAACAAAATAAACTGGACTTCAGTGACACAGCCCTGTTGATGTAGTAGAACATGACCTTGATCTTGATCTAACAATACAAAAGTACAGCTGCATTGTTAGTGAAAGCAAGTATTTAATGACCAGTTTAATGGCTCAAAAAGCCACCGATATTTCAAACAATAGGAGAACAAAAAGAACAAAACCACCAGCTTTCAAAGTCAAACTCAGCAAGGTACGTAAATATAACAAATGCTTTTTGTGTGGGTGTGAAGAGATGTTTAAATTTCAACTACTATTTAAAACAGTAATCTATCTCTCTAAACTGACTCAAATCCTGCTTTCCTTAGCTAACGGTTACTCTTCATCATGAAAGGAAGCTTGGTTCTCAATATTTTGTGGTTCGTATCAGCGATAGCTTTTTCTCCAGAAGGTATGAACTTTCTATATGAACAGCATATGCAAAGTATAATTGTGATCGCAGGACACACTATTATATTTAAGCTACCTTATTAGCACTTAATTTCGCGATTTTGGAGAGACAGAATTTTGCGAGGTTTTGTAATTTTCGCGATTTCATTAGGCAGATACAAAAGAGGGCATTAAATTTCGCGATTCTAGCAAGCTCACTTTTAATTCATTTTTCAAAAAGTTTAAACTTTTTAAAATTTTTGGATAAACTGTCACAAGAAGGTGAAGATGAAAGCAAGATTCTCTACTCAATGATGTGAAATCTTTGCAAAATATTCCTTATTTTAATTACATCAGATCACAAGATGCAAAATGAAACTCATCAGTAATACCAGTCAATAATTTGGGTATTTGTCGACATAAATCCTGAACATTAACACGCTTGTTGGTTTATTAATCGGCATTTTTTTCTCTTGTAATTTTCTATAGGAGTATTAATATTGCGTATTTAAAATTTTGTGAGGAGTTTTGTTCGCTGGTTTTTAATTTTGCCACTTTATTAAAATCGCTAAAATAGCGAAATTAAGTACCACTAAGGTATCCTTCGAGTAAGCAAATTTACACTAAACTACCCACGGAGAAATAGGTTGTGAACATTAAAAATTGCATGTCTAGCGAAAGCTTATTTTCAGTGCAAAGTAACTCTTGGATGATCCGTACCGAAAAAAAAATATGAGTAAAGCTAGTGACAAAGAAAAAAAAGCAATGAAAAGCAATGACTGAAATATGTTTTTAGGTGTCTAGTAAGTGTTGATAAAATGCTATGGTTGGACCATTCAAAGAGCCGTGGTTGGAGTTTAGTTTTCAGGCAAAGCCGCTCATTCTCTCTTGATTAAAACGGTTATTCAATTAGGCTTCCTTGAGATAGAGTTCCTTAACATAATTAACTTGGACAATAAAATGTTCTTTTCCATGAGATGTTTCCGAGGGATAGTTCTGAGCAATCTTAAAATGATGGTTTTGTGTAAAGACTGCAAACTCTCCCCATGCATATTGTAAATGCTGGGCAATGATTTTATTAAACTTATTCAATGCTTTTCACATGCTCACACAGGCACCTTTTTGGCGATTTACATGATCATATGTAGAGATAAAATATTTTAGTAGGACGTAGAGATGAAATATTTATTACGATGAGATACCGGATGCAATTATTCTTTATTGTTCCTTTTTTTTTAATTGTTAAAAAATCTTTGTATGGCCACTTAATATAAATAGTTGCTTTTTTGGAGAAATATGCAGCAAGCACAACGCGCCCTGCTTTTCAACAAAGCCTTTTAATTGGTCATTGGTAATTTGTCTTTTAAACTCGGTAAGCTTATAATTCTCTTTTAACCCTAAACAGAGAATCTGTACGCCAGAGATGATGAATTAGTTGAAGGCGACATGAAGTTTTTGCCAGGACAGTTATCAAGAGGTTCAGTTCCTGCACGGCTTTGGCCCAAAGGAGAGTTTGTCTATGATATTGAATCGTCGTTAGGTGGGTAAGGTGAACTGTAACAGGGGTGATGACATGCTCTCGTATTTGCATGAAAATCCACAAAAGAAATGACAAGCTAATATTCCAAACTGTAGAAGGCGGGCGTTCGACAAAGGAGAACGCATACTAATGTAGAACTAATCACAAAGGTTCGAAATACATCTATACAGTAAAGAAAACTAATAACACCATTAAGAATCCTTTTATACAATTTTCAAAGGCCACTTAGGACAATGAGACGTACTTGCAGTTTGGTCATTGCACAATATTCACAGTGATGCTCATTGATTACATTCAATCAAAGAATTTTTCGACGGGGGACAAAATAACTGAGAGAAAATCAGACGTTTTGGTGATAACCAAATCGGTGCATTTGAATGCTACGCAGAAAAAAAATGTTCTTTATTCAATAATAGTACTCTTTTTCTTTTTTTTTTTTCATTAAATCTGTTTATTTAACCCTCGGAAGTACACACAAATTCATACCCCCATCGTGGTATAAGTGGGGAGGGGTGGATGGAACCTCTCCCCGGCGTTTTTGATACGTTGCAGAATTTCGAAACGATTTTACAATTAGTGGAAAGCCTTTGACCTTCTTAACAACAACTGTTGACCACCATCTTGGCCGTTTAAATCTTGGATTTTACCAAAAATTAGAAATCAGGCTAAAACTTCGAGAAATAGTAATTTTTTGTACTTTACATGAAAAATAACACATAAATAAGCACTTTGCATGATTTTAGCCATAAGATTTACTTTTATTGTTGAACGAAGTTTAAAAAACATTGTATTTTTACCCAAAAATGGCTTGACCACCTGCTACTTATGCCGTCATATCGTATAACCATAGCGACTGACCAGCACTGAACTTGCCTCAAAATCTGCGCGAGAGATGAACGAACAGCTACCGAAAACGTCAGGTGCTGATGTTTTATCCTCTAGGAAAAAACTCAAAAAAACCTTACGGGGGGGGGATCCCCCTTGTACAGAATGAACGTCCGAGGGTTAATATCTATTTACTATTTTTAGATGACCTTACGGCAAAAAGACAAATCGCAGCTGCGATGAACGACTGGACCAACCATACGAAAGGTTGTATAACATTCAAGAAAAGAACCGTTGAAACAGCCTATGTGTCCATGTTCAAAGGGAGCGGGTAGGTTTACTCCATTTACAATTAACAAAACATTGTTATGACGCGCATTTGCTTTTACAACACTTTACTTACGTTTTCGATAAAACCAATTTTCTTTCAATTTCACACCGGAGAGTGGTTATCATCATTTTTCTGGCTGATTCATTAATTTTAATTAGAAAGTTTATTTTCAACTTTTATCGCAAATAATGATTTTAATGCTCTTTGTAAGACAAGCTGCACGAGACTTCAACAAGTACAATGGGTAGCAGCGAATCAGAGTGGATGACTGATCCCACTGTCCAATTTTAAAAAATTTTCAATTTCAAGAACACAGTTTCTTTGAAACATTTTACGAGCATGTGTGAGTTGGCCGAAGGTGGCCACGTTTTTAGAGAGTGCGAAGATGCCATCCCTCGACAAATAGATATAATCGTTGGGAAAGAAATGATTACCAGCATGAAAGATATCATTTAAGAGCGAACTTCATATTTAGTTAAGAAGAACAAACGTGGGGACCGCGGTTCCACTGAAAACGAGTCAAATGAAAAAGCTTCAAAACGTCTCAACATGTCGGCGTCTACGGTAGAAGAACTGACGGGAGCAAAGAGAAGTTCACACCACTCCTACTCTCGCAGATTTTCATGGAATATTTGAATGCATACAAAACTCAGTGAATAAACTTGAGATAGATTTAGCAGAGCTAAACTCCTCCTTCAAGACGCAAGAAAAACTGAATTGAAAAATACGCAAGAGGCGCTTAACAAGCATCTCAGAACGGAACTGCCAGCGACTAAAGATCAAGTAAAGAAGCAAGACGAACATATAAAAGATTTGTATAATAGCATTGATGCATTGGAACAATATTCAAGAAAGAACTCCGTCGAAATTTTAGGAATTCCAGAAGATGTTTGCGATAACGAAGAGGGTTACTACAGCTTGGAGTTTAGACTATTCACGGGAAAGTTTTTGTGAAGACTTATATTATATTGTATTATATTTTATTAATATCATATTGTATTGTATTGTATTGTATTGTATGGTATTTTATTATATTATATTATATTATATTATATTATATTATTTTATATTATATTATATTATATTATATTATATCATATTATAAAATTGAACTTCACTCAGTCCTATTAAAATTATATATTGCTCGCAAACTACCTAAAAAATCACTTTTAGATAAGTCATGTAAACCCGATTTTTATTCCATTACTTTTGAATCTTATATGAACGAGAAACGCTCGCACGATACTGGCCAAAATGTAAACAAGATCCTATGCGAATTCACCCAGTATGTTTCATGTCAGATAATAGCATTACTGGGCAGGAGTCAAGCCACCATGCATAATGGGACCTTGGCTTGACCCTACCGTTGTGTTTTCCGCGCGGCTTGCATTTTGACCGAGAAGGTTACAAAGGGACCTGTGGAGATCTATACGCTTAAGTCAGTTTTACAATTTTATTTATTATTATTATTATTATTATTATTATTATGTACCAATTTGTTTTTATTATCGAAATGGATTGTTTCAATTTAAATGAGATGTCTTTAATTCGAATAATTTTTTTTAATTCAATGAATTTTTTCTAATCAAAACTAAGTGGTTTTTTTCTTTTAAACGAAAGGAATTGTAAATAGTGTCTTGACGGAATAGTTTTTTTTTTAAGTGAATTGATTGTAGATAGGATTTTAATAGTTAGCATTGTTATTAATAAAATATGTTCATTGTTATTATTATTATTATTATTATTATTATTATTATTATTATTATTATTATTATTATTATTATGAGCTGAGGGACTTAGAAGCCGAACTCCTGAATATGGTTTGTACCGATGTTGAGATTGAGCCTGTCCTGCAAGATATCTCGGGTGAACAGCTGGGAAGAGGTTCTAATCGAGCTCTAGATGCGAGATTGGATTTTCATGCGCGCGGGTTCTGGGAGAACCAACGATCAGCATTCTTTGATGTGAGGGTTTGTCACCCTAATGCTGATTCGTATAGGGACCTAGAGCTCCAACAGATATACCGCAATCATGAGAACGAGAGGAAGTGCCTTTACGCAAGGAGGGTTTTGGATATCGAACAAGGAACTTTTACACCCCTTATTTTCACGTCAACAGGCGACATGGGAAACGAGTGCTTGCAATACCATTCCAGACTGGCGCAGCTGATCTCCATCAAGAAAGGAAAACATTATGCTAAAACAATCTCCTGGATAAGAGCAAGGACATCCTTCGCCTTACTAAGATCCGCACTAATCTGCCTAAGAGGTTCAAGAGCTAGAAGGAAAGCCTTTTGTGACTTTAAGAACATTGATATTGACGTTGAAACCCAGGAGGGAGCCATTATGTAGACGCTGTTGAAATAGGTTTTGGTAGTTTATTTCTTTTCTTTTACTTACTTTTACCTTGTATATACCAATTTGTTTTTGTTATCGAAATGGATTGTTTCAATTGAAATGAGATGTTTTTAATTCGAATAATTTTTTTTTAATTAAATGAATTTTTTCTAATCAAAACTAAGTGGTTTTTTTTTTTTTCTTTTAAACGAAAGGAATTGTAAATAGTGTCTTGACGGGATAGTTTTTTTAAGTGAATTAATTGTAGATGGGATTTTAATAGTTAGCATTGTTATCAATTATTATTATTATTATTATTATTATTGTACCAAACAGCTGCTGGTCGTATGTTGGAAGAACTGGCCGCAAGCAACAGTTATCACTTGCTAGAGGCTGTTGGGGAAAAGGAACAATTATTCACGAAATCGGTGAGATTTTAGAAGCTAATGCGTTAACGTTTGCTCCATTCAAAAATCATATGAAGCAGATGAAGGTTATCGTGACTTTGATATGAACCCCTGTATGAACACAACCAGAACAATACATCAGTATAACAGCCATTCTCTGAGATGTTTCGCAAGACTGCATTGTCTTGTTCTGACTGATCGGCTGATCGACACCGATCTAAAATGCGTTTTGAATTTCTGTGCCTTTACGATGATGCTTGGAAACACTCTGGAAAAGGAGAACAGTTTTATCCTAGGTCTTGCATCTTGTCAACTTTTTTACTGATAATAGTTGTCAGTACTTCTTGCTGACAGGAAGATTCTAATTACTAATTAAATTCTGATCATCTCTTCAGGTCATGCCCTTGGATTTCTTCACGAGCAATCTCGACCTGACAGAGACAAATACGTTGAAATCAAGTTTGAGAACATACAATCCGGTAATACACTGTAACTGTTCTGCTAATATTTAATTTATTGTAGCCCGATTAAAATTATTAACATGCTACACCAGCGCTCTTTTTGTAACAAATTTGACGCAACATGCATGCATGGTCAGAAGCACTCGTTTAACTGAATACAGATCAAGACATGGGGTTTAAAGATTAATTTAACGGTAATGACCGTCAGGGATTCTCCCCTATAGCTACAGCTAGTTAACTATCTCCTTCCCACTGGTCAATTTCAGTCAGGGCCTTAAAATTTTCGGTTTGCCGGTCGTGAAGGCTTCGTATCTGTCACCATACGACGGATGATAATCGGTATGAAGTCTTCAAGGAGTTGTCTTAGATTCCTATCAGGCAATAGACCTTAAAGGCGCTTACTCACGATGCCCGTAATCTTTGCACGGGCTTTTTAAAGGACTGATGGGAAAAAAACGATTTCACGTGGTTTTTCAGAGGGCAATCAAGTCAAATATTAGTCAATGCAAGAAATAGTGGTGGAGTTTGTTTATCTTAGACAATAGCAAAAAAATTTAAAACGTTTTATCTTAACCCTATTCAGACCGGGAGGCCTCGCTAAAAAGTTGAATAACTTCAAAACCGTTCAAGCTAAGACCACCAAACTTGGCGACCACCTAAAATTTATCTGGGAAAATTTAAATGCCGTCGTGACGTATACGTCAAAATTGATGTTACCATGGCAACCGACTTTTCACAGCCATGCTTTTCAAAATTTTTATTTTTTCTAAAAATAGGTTTTATGTTTATTTTCTCTGATTGGATTATTATATTGCACCTAATTTAGTATTATTTCATCAAAGCTATTGTAACTGTTAATGAAATCCAGGCTTTTTAGTGACTAGTTCGAGAAAAAACATGAATTTAATGTTACCAAATGGCAGATGCTGAGTTTAATTTTCAACAGTGTTCATTTCTCTCGGGATTTTGTATTTTGTTGTTGTTGTTGTTGTTGTTGTTGTTCCCAAGCATCCTTTTATACTCAGATTAAGTTTTCTGTTAAAAATAACTCGATTTATACAAGTAAGAGTTTTAAGTAAAATGGGCCAAATTTAGATGATTCAGGCGGATTCAAGATGGCGGATACTTCCACTTTCTTTTTAGTAATAAATGACGTCATCATGATATCACTGCTATTGTTAAAAATCATTTATGTGTCAGCCAACTTCCTTGATTTATTCAGAGACCATACTATCTAAGTATTTTATGCTTTATAACTACTTTGAGGGAAAATTGAATTCTGCCAATAAATTCAACAATATGACGTCATAATGACGTCAGATTATGTCATCGTGTCAATCAGGTTATGCCCACAAGTTGCAAATGATGATTACATTGTTCTGTGTTTAATTTTCGTGGCCGTAAGATGAGCGGGGAATAAAGCGGGGCCTCCCGAGAACCCCCCCCGGGTAGCGGGATGCATAAAAAAGGCCCGGTCTGAATAGGGTTAAAGACGATAATGGCAAATTAAGGCCGAAAGTGATCATTGTTACGTTTTTGGATGTAGCAGTGACCGTAGATGCCCACACAGCAAGCAATAATGACGTAATTCTCGTCGAAACTCGATTAACCCATTCGCCTCTGAGCCGCCTGTAACCGCCCGTGTGGATCCACATCCCTTCTTCCGCTTGTGACGTCATCAGTTTTAATGGTAAAGGAAACTTTTGTCCACTAACTTGTGCAGAGTGAAGAGATCTTTCAAACCATGTCAGAATGAGCACAGTTCAATCAAAGACACAGGAGAAAAAGGCAAAAAACCATGAAATATTGACCTGAAAATTTCCATGAAAATCTTGTTTCCATACCCACCTACCTTTCCTTTCATCTAATTCTAAGATCCTAAAACCTTTTCCCACCAAAATGAAGCTTACTAGATGCCGAACAAAAGAAAAAAACAGGGAGGAAAGAAAAGGGGAAAAAAAGGGGAGGAGAGAAAGCGAAAAGTAAAAGTCAAAAGTTGTTTTCTCCGCTTGCCCGGATGCATGCATTTGGATCAGAAGGCCGCGAAGTGTACGACCTGTAATCGGGTTTATGGTAAGTTTTGGCTCTTTATAGCACGACAGTGACCAGAAAACCGCCCGACTATCTTCGAAACGCGTTTTTCGGCAAAATTTCCAGGGGCCAATGGAACCGATCGTCGTCTCGGTTTTATAAAATAAACAAATTCGATCGCGATTACCCGTATTGGCGAATTTTATCACTTGCATGCTTGATCATTGACATACCGCCTGATATTACTTCTATCCCATCGATCTTAAAGCGCGTGCAAAGATGGCGGTCTATTGGATAATTGAAAGGTCACATGTCCACGTCACCAACCAGTGATCTGGTTATGAGGTTGAGTTACAGTGAGTGTTCTGATAACCGATTTTTACTTACAAATTATGCATTTGGAAAAGTTCTTTTCCTAGTAGTTCGCATCACAATCGAGATCACCAAAGGTTCGAAAGGATTCAATGCCTTCATTGAACTGTTTTCCAAGTTGAATTATAAGACAACTGCCTTTTTTGCAATGCTCCAGAACTCGATATATACACACGCTGAGCCAACAACCAACTGTTAACTTTTTAAACGAGATGCTCAAACCAGAAATAACAAAGATTTTCCGTTATAACTTACTTATTAATAGGAAAAGAAGGAAATTTCAGGAAATCAAGCGGCGTGAACTCTTTGGGGACACCATATGATTATGGATCCATCATGCACTATGGAGCGAGGTATTTCTCTAAGAATGGCCAGCCTACAATTGTTCCCAAGAAGGCAGGGGTTAGTATTCAGTAATGGATGGTTTACCGTGTTTCTAGTGATTTTTGATTTTCGTTTGCAAATAACTGATATTGTTTTCTAATATTACTAGGTTACCATTGGAAATAGGAGAGGTCTCAGTCCCATTGACAGTCAGCAAATGATGTTGCTGTACAAGTGCCCTGTAACGTCAAGTAAGTGCAATCTGTGCATGTTGCTACCTTCCTTACTAAGCCTTTTGCTAACACCACTTTCATGTTTTATCCCGGATGAGTGGCTTATCGGAAATGTAAATCAACAAACTGAGGAGTTTCAAGACTCGAGACTAGGGACCTTAACTGAACCCTGCGACGGCGTCGGGAACCGAGAACATCAAAACGACACTGCACCACTACGAAGTAAAAATGCCCAATTTTCACGTTTTATGGTGTACGTAAACAATCAAAGACGAAATTTTCTTTCCGGCTCTTTCTGATATTGGATAAGACTCTTAGAGATTCAATACCATAGAGAGTTCCTGTACATTTTACAAAGTGAGTGATTTGGAATAATTGCCAAGAAGATTGAAAATCCACAAATTCACTTTTTAAGCGACGTTTTCGTTGCCGTCGCCGTCCTCTCATCTAAAGCTGCCTACTATATTCCCACAGACCGCACGCGCGGGCTAGTTGGCTATGCTTTTTTTTTTTTTCCTAAATAGTTCTTTTTAGTTACGCTGAAACATCGATTAACGGCAACACAGCTCAGGCTTCAAATATTTGAAGCAAATTCTAAACAATTATTGGATGAGGTTTCTGTAATCATACGGAATAATCAAGGTGGAGGCAGGTGTTCGGCTTCGGCTAACACTTACCGAGACCTTTATTATTCCGGAGGATCACAAAAACCGAATGTAATGATTGTTTTATAATTATACATTGTTTTTAGGACAAAAATGGCAAACACACCACCACACGGAACACGGTTTGACGTTTCTCTTGGAAATAATGCATCGCGCGCGCAGCCTACAGAATAGTGATCACTTATTTGCTAGCAGATAACTAACTAATCAGTAGGTTGCTCTGATTTCCAGAAATAACTGTGATATGTATAGTAAATTAAATGAACATGCTCTCATTTTTCAACAGCTGCCGCTCCTCAAAGTACACGTCCTCCAACACGTCCTCCAACAACACGTCCTCCAACAACGTTACCTGCGGGATGTGAGTATTCCAAAAATACTCTTTGTCGTTCTATATGGTCTTTTATTGCCTACTTTAGATCGTGTTAAGGTATAGATGGTTTTCACGGTAGACTGCAAAACAGTCCGTATTTTTCCGTATTCAAGTACGCGATAGCAGTCAAACAAAAGGTCTGGAACGAGGCTGAAAACAGAGAGCGAGACTGTGACGTCATCAAATTGTAAAGTCAAAATAGCGATATTTTACGAATTCTTATTTACAAAAGGTTGAAGATAAACAAAAAATTAATCCTTGTTCAAGTTTCCAGTCCCGTAGCATGTTTCATTTCGAAACTACAGAAATTTGAACTTCCGAGTTTTCACAGTGCCTGACACAAAAAGGAATGCGATCTCGTTGAAAAAAAGCCTCTCCTCTTGATTTTCAGCAGTTTAACCATTTTAAGTATTGGAAGATGCGTTTATGCGCGCGTATGCTAGCTCTCGAGTGAAAAGAAAGAGCTTTTATAGAAAAAGTGAACTCCAGATGTTTTCGTTGATTTCCGGCGGCCATATTTGTGTACCAAAACTGTACACAAATATATGGCGTCTCCATACAAAGCTCTACAATGGTGCGTGAAATGTTTCGGCAAATAACTCAGTCAGAAACTGTGGGCCACATAGACCTGAGATTTGGACAAATAGTTTACATATCAGTCTTTTGTAACATTTCATTTTCTTGGCTTCTTCCACTGGACGGTTTCCAATTTATTTTTTTGTGTCGTGTTTATTGCGTGACAGTGAAAACGATCTATTCCTAATTAAGATCTCACATGATACTGAGTTGCTCCATTCCATGTCTGGATGCTTTTTTTTTCCAAAGAGACAAATGACGTTATGTGATTTTGTAAGAGGTAATAACCAAATGGGAAAGTGAAGCGTCACGTTTACTTCAAACGGCAAACGCGAATTTGTACCACGTGACCAAGTTTCCCCTTTACTTGTCGTTTACTGTTCATTATTTCTACACATAAATTAGTAGTTTCACGCAATTTTTGTATCCATAAGAATTGCTTTTAGCTGTTTTTATCTGCTCATTTTCCTTTTTGAGAAATTCTCAACTTGAATCTGACGTTTGCCGTTTGCCGTATACGTGAAGCTTAAGACGGAATTCACCAGTAAATTGAGTAATTTTAATTCTCAGCGGACAAAAATCTTGTACCAAAATAATTTAAAGAATATTGCATTCATTTTTACATTTGTCAAGGGCTATAGATATAATTTATTATCTGTAATTATAACACCAAAGACTATTTCTCATGGGAGCCGAAGAAAATGAATGTTAAATTTCATAAGAATTGTGAAAACATAGGTAAAATTCTGAAAATAATTTTACGTTCATTTCCTTGCGCTCCCATGAGAGATTTTCTTTGGTGTCATTACAGATGACCAATTACATCAAGTCTTTATCCCTTTAAAAATGTAAATTTGAATGCAATATGCTATAAATTATTCTGGTACAAGGTTTCTGTCCACTCAAAATTAAAATTACTCAATTTCCTGGTGGATTCTGTCTTAAACTCTCTAATAACTGATTAGGTCGAAAATAAAATGCACTAACGAAAAGTTAAAGTTGAAAGGAGCAAAGCCTTTGGCAGGAACAGGCATTGATAGATTGTGCTAGCATAATTTCTGGCACGGGCATAATTTTCACGCATTTCCCGAAAAAAGCACTGCTGACATAATTTGCACCTTTGGCTACGGTTTTGCAGCATCAAATTGTCATTATTGACTATACAAGCTATTTTTGTTGACCCGAAATAAGTGTTACGGGCAAGTTTAAGTAACAAAAGCAATATTTTGTCTGTTTATTGTCGCATTCATGGGACCTGGGTCCCACAGGAAGTGATCTACGACCTTTCACAGGAGTTAACGCAAGCGTATTACTGAAATAGCTCGGTTTCACAAGATGGCGTCCGTGTGCTGGTTTTTGTTTGAACTTTTACGGTTTTCAAAGAATGAATTTCTACATGTAAATAGCTTAAATGTGTTTACCATTTATATGTTTGTTGCATAGTTATTCACTGGCTATTGAGGTATTTTTAACTGTGACAAATTTGAAGTTAAAAGAAGAGGTCTAATTTCTGCATAATTTGCGAAAATGAGCATAATTTACAAAAACAAGAATTCATTATTGGCATATTTTTAGAGACATAATATACGAGCACTTTTGGGCACAATCTATCAAACCATAGGCGTGAAACGAATTCCAGCGTTATACTAACTGACATTTGCTGTAACTACGACTAGTTTAGGAGATCAAAAACAAAATGGAGGGACAATTAGTTAATTAGGATTAGATGAACATAATGAGCGTGCTTGGAGCAAGCTCGTTTGGACCGATTGAGATGGATGGGTACCAGGAGAGAAGATCTACGAAACCGGCCAGCTTCGAATGATGAGGAATACTATCTTGTGTAGAAGTTGATGAATACTTGTGTAGAAATACTACAACTGCTACTTTATTTACCTTATTTTAAAGCTTTTACAAGACTTAACTCGAAAATTTGACGTTTTTGTAAGTTTCTAAGGCTTTGCAGTATATTTAACAATTATTCCTCGAGCCCGAATGGGCTCTGAGTCAATAGTCCATGAGGCCGAAGGCCGAATGGGCTATTGAACTCAGAGGCCATGAGGGCGAGAGGAATAATTGTTTTAGTAAAATCCAACTAGTTGGTCAAAAATATCGAGAATGAAAGAATTTTAGCTTGTTGAAGCTAGTCTTTAATCCTTTTTTGCCGCCAAAAAGCCCGCGCTTTTTCGCTACTAGTGGGCTATAACATATAGCCTACTAGTAGCTCAACCAATCAGAACGCAGCATTGATAATAGACCACTAGTTGGATTTTACTAAATTTGAGTATACGTTAAATAGTCGCTGTGTCAGCATGAATTTAGTTTCTGTATTTAACGTGGTAAGGCATTTAACAATTTTGTCACAAGGCATTTTGATGTAATCAGTCATTAAATTTACTTAATGACGGTCTCTGAGCATTTTTGCAAAAAAAAAAAAATGAAGAGAAGTTAAAAAGAAATAGCAGAAGTATTAAAAACGTTTTTCTTGACTGTAAAATGCAAGCTGCGTTTAGAATAAAATCGTCAACTATTCACTGTTGCGTGCTTCCATTTTTTTCAGCTTTTAAATGCAATTTTGAAGCAAGTTTCTGCGGTTTCAAGCAAGCGAAGGACGATAAATTTGACTGGACCAGGAGAACAGGAAGAACACCGTCGAGCAGTACTGGACCAAGTCGTGCACCAGAAGGAAGTAATGCGAAAACAGAAACTTTTTGTACTGATTTTCTGCCGCATATTATACACTAATGACGAAGAACTATTTGAAATTATATCAATTTCCCAAAATGCCTCATATTGTATTCCTTTTTAAGCCGAGTTAACATATTAGTAGACGGCTAATTTTGAGTTTTTCGCAGTAGTGATGTATGCAATTTAAAAATGTTTTAGATTTTAAAAAGTCTATGTGTACCATAACTCGAACGAAAGAGGAAGGCAAATAATACTGATATTGGTGGTTAATCTATTAAGTGATCTGATCAATGTTAGATCCCATTTGGCATCATATTACTAACTGGTTTCGTACCGCATGCGCACAACATGAGTGGCACTCCTCGATCAGATAAAATTGGTGGTTGACTGTATAGTTTTCATTCAACCAGCGTTCGTATAGGTCCTTTTCGAATGGTGAATGTTGAATGTAGGACCTTTCATTGGCATCTCTTTACGGTCAAGCAGGTCAAGCGTACCCCCCAAGATTCCATTAATAAATTTATTATTGGAAAATTGAATCCGTTGCTAGTTGAAGATTTCAGATTCATCTCTGCATTTTTGCATGCGCAATGATCCGTGAGTTCACATGCGATTAAAGTAGTTACGAAATTTCTACCAGCTCAGTTTTCCTGATTTTGATGTAAATGTCTTCTAAGAAACTAAATCCATTCAAAGATTTTCGATCTGACCAAATACAGAGAAGTTCTCGCAAAATATTCACTGCTCATTACGCACGCAGAAATGCCGATTTGAATGTGACACTCGTTATGGGATTGGCTAACAGATCCGTTTTTCAAATAATCAATTCATTAATAGAATCTTGGGGAATCTTGCCCTGGCTTGACTGCGATAGCCATTTTGACCTTATGGAAAATTTATTGGAAACAACTTTAAAAAACGCTAGAATTTAAAAGTAGCATTGGGAGGAGCTAATTTTAGGTGAATTGCCCACCAGAAGGCTATCAATTCTGAGTATTGGAGTTATATGAGTTTTATGTATAAGGAGAGAGGATTGTCCTCTCTTATTTTAATGAGATCTCAAACGGCCATAAATTCTCTCTGTTAGGAGTAAAAAACCTTAAAAATTGACAAACTCACTAAAACAATTTCATTTATACCCCTTTTTATTTCTAATGCTTTAAGTGTTCTTATCGGTTGCATATATATTCCTTTTCAAATAAGTGCTCTTAATCCGTACTTGCTCATTTTCTTCAGAGTATTATGCCTACATCGAGACATCAAGTCCAAGAAGACCTGGTGACAACGCTAAAATTTTCCGGATGATTACCCTATCAAGGAAGTCTTGTCTGAGGTTCTACTACCACATGTATGGAACCGGAATGGGCACTTTAAGAGTTAAACTATGCGATGCTGTAATTTTTGAGAAAACGGGAGATCAGGGAAACCAGTGGAAAATGCAAACAATTCGTCTTCAGGGATCAGGTTCTAAGGAGGTTAGAACAAAAACTAGATTCCCATGTTTTTTTTGTTTTTTTTTTTTTCAATTATCTGTTCTCAAAATAAGTAAGCAAGATTTAGACTTATTTCGTACCAAGTCCCTTTGAATTCCATGAATTTTATTGAAGGTTTTGGCAACGTGTTCAATGAAATTTTTCATTAAAGCCACTTAAAAGGAAAGCATTTTTTAATCTCAAGTGGTTATTTGTGATGGGGCGAGGGGGAGGGGGGTAATCTGGCCATAGTTGCGGTGAACGCTGTCAACTGGCTGAGGGCCTCTTCACATCAGCTCGGGTGACGGGGCTGGCCCGTTTTCGAGATCTCGCCTTACCTCTAAATCCCTAAAATTATCCGTAAAATTATCGATGTGTTCATATGAGAGAGCGGGAAGGCTAGGGTTCCCGAAATCTCGGTTTTTCCAACCGGGATCTCGGTAAGCGGGCTGGAAAATGTTCCCATATGAACATTTCAGCCCGGTTATTGGGTTGAAATCGGGATGAATTTTTCGAATGAATTCTGTATCGTCTTGCTTTACGTGCTGCATTTTCCACATCATAAGCATCCCATTTAACTCCAGTAATACAGCTCAGCTATAAGAGTTTTCGAAATTATTACGATTGATAGGCGCGAAAGTTTCAACTTTGTGTTTCCGCCATATTTCCTTTGCTTCTCGAATTTCGCCCCAGAATTCGTCCCCAGTATCCTCGGCCTTTTCTCAACTCGTAAACCGGACAGATATTTCTCATTTGAATCCAAGGCGAAATTGGTCCCGTTATGGAATGCTTTGAAAGTGCACTTGTGACTGACCTCTTCCAAGAGCTATTTCACTACTTGGGGTGGTCGCTTATCTTGAGTAGGTTGAAATTTTACTTTGGTCATGTTGGTTGTCTCATGGTGCGGTTTTCGAGCGGTCCGGCGTGAAAACAAAAATTTCGGGGACGGATAAATATCAGATTTTTCTATGATACCCCACGCGCATCTAATTTTGCGCGGCTTTCCAAGGGAAATATATATTTAAAAACACATTAGAATGTCAAACTCTGAATGGCCTTAATGAGTACTTTTCTCCAATATTTCATTTTATTTGCAGTTAACCTTCGAAGGAGTCAGAGGAAGTAATTATCGAGGGGATGTTGCTATAGATAATATCCTCATATATGACTGCTAAGCAGTAACACTTCATTTCCAAACCTGTTATTGCATGAAGAAATAAATTTCATTAATATCCGCACACAGTCGCTTCGTTGTTTTTTTTTTTTTTTTTCCTTTTTATATTTCAAAATCTCACGTAAATTTCTAGTTAAATGTCGTGAAACCAACCTGATGCTTACCCTTTACGTCCTTGCTCCTTATCTCCTAGAAAAGTGTTCGGGTTAATATTTCGTCAGTCACAATTATTAGTAATGGTAACAGGACTGAGTGGAGTCCAATTCGGTCTGTAATCATACGAGTGATTAACAAAATTGGACGACCACGTAGCGGCAGTCCGATTTTTTTAATCACGAGTATGATTACAGACCGAATTGGACGACACGAAGTTCTGTTACCAATTAATCATAACTTTATCAAAATTTGTAATACAATAGGCTATTTTTTAAATCAAAACACAAGAAATTCGAAATTTTTTTTTGCTAGCAGTGAAAAAAAAAGCCATTTAAGCGCGCGCGTGATGGCGCGTACTGTCCTATTAAACTGTCCAATTAAGGCTGAAATCAGGGCAGTTGATAGCCAATCAGATTTGATAATTTTGTTATAGTTATGATTATCAGTATTATTTCTTTTTTTTTTTTTACTATTTAGAATATTCTTATTGTGCCAGATTTGAAAGAGGAATGAAAGAAAAAAAGATGTTTGATATCGGTGGTGATTGCAAAAGATACTAGTAATAATAATTGGTAAAGAAACACTGTCTCTTTTTTTTATTATTATTATTATGCACCTATCAATGTTAAGCCCTAGGGTGGGGGGGGGGGGCTACCCACGGGAAAATCCCAGGGTAGGGATTTTGACATTTAAGCGTTGCCCCAGGGTCGGGAATTTGACATGGCCGCCATCTTGGAAGACCGAGAGAAACTGGAAATGAGTGACCTGCCATCTTGGTAATACCCAGAAGTGACCAGAGGTAAATGACCTCTGCTTTTCTTGAAAGTAACAAGACAACATGAGCGAAAGAAAGGTAAAAGGTGTGGTACCATCAAGTTTGTGTTAGCGCATCTTGGCCACCTTTATTATGCCCTGCAGAGGATGACATTTTCTGGCACTGCCTCTCTTGTGTTGCGGTGAACACTATGTGAGGTTGTAAAAGACATATCCTTTCCAGCCTGTCAATTATTAAGTCCTGACTCTGTTAGAAAAAGTTACCCCAGAGGTGGGAAATTGACATTTAATAGGTGCCTGGGGGTGGGGAATTTGACTCTGGCTTCCATTAAAATGTCAAATTCCCCTGGGTCTGCCCCCCCCCCCCCCCCCCCACCCTGGTTCTTAACATTGATAGGTGCATTATTATTACTAAATCTGTCCAATATTTACCTAAACTGTTGATCAATGGAGTTCTAATTCCCTGTGTGGAAATGGGTGAATCATTTCGTTACTTAGGTCGCTTCTTTGACTTCCACATGTCTAACAACCAACACATGTCTGAATTGTCATCTCTTGTAAAAGACTTGATGAATGACATTGATATAAAGCCACTACATCCTAAACACAAACTTCTTCTGTACAGCCGCTATGTCCTATCTAAATTGTCATGGCATTTCACTATAGCTAATATATCCAAAACCTGGATAACGGAACATCTCGACTCTGTAGTGAATGGCTATATTCGAAAATGGCTTGATATTCCGATATCTGGAATACTGAGCAATGTTTTCCTAGAACGCAATAAATTTGGTCTTAATATTTGTGTGGGGGGGGACAGGGGGGCGGGAGCCCGGGAGAACAGGGGGCGGGAGGGGTACGGGAGGCGGGAGAAGAAAGGGCGGGAGGCGGGATCTCTACGATGGCGGGAAGCGGGAGAGAAATTCAGAAAGTCAAGCTTTTTTTTTGTTACTGCTTACTTCCAGTCAAAGAAACGAACCCAACAACGTTTCTTGACTTCCATTTAACGTTTTCCGAGGCTTAAAGCAAAATTTTATACACGAGAAAAGTCAAAAAACGAAAATTCGTGCTCGGGATAAAAAAGAAACGGCATTACTTCCTGTGAAATTGGAAACCTTTCCAAGTCGCTTACATCATAGGACATGAATGAGATAGCATGATATATGTACACGTGTGTTGACTGTCAGCCGTGTCAGTGTCTCGTCTGTCTCGCTAGCCGTCGAAATTCTCTGTAAGAACGACAAAGCGAGTCAGGTCAAATGTCGTTAAAGACCATTTTGATCGGTCTTAGTATTTTTCGGTTTGGTGGGGAAAAATCCTTCCATGGAAGACCTTCCTTGGAGCTCGCTCCTTACGACTGTAGCTCACAAAACACTGTCAGTGAAGATTTTGCCGCGTGGTGTAAACTTGTATCGAAGGAATTGCGCTTCAATTATTTGATTGCGCTGGAAAGTGCGGAGTGGTTCAATTTCAAAAGTAGGTTGAGTTTGATCGTCCGGGTGAACGTAGTCCTGAATAGGACTGTTGTTGTTGACAGTGACTGACGTCTCGACAACCTTAGACTGCGCGCAGATGAAGTTAAACTCTGGTTAACTCCATCTGCGAAACAGCGCCGAAATCCTTGTTCTGGACATCCAGCTGTGTACCCAGATTTGAGTACGCGCCACGATTGGCCAGTTAAAAAAGGCCTTTGTTTTGTTTGTCGTGATCGCCAATCAGGTTGAAAGGAAATTCGAAACGCACTTCGGTAATTCGTTGAGTCCATTGGGGGTCCAGAACAAGGATCTCTGCGCTGCTTCGCAGACAGTACTAATCAGAGTTTAGTTATCGTCTGCGTGCAGGCTACGACAACCTGTGCGGTAGTCATCTTCAGAGTCAAAGTGAGTTGTATCACGTCAGTTGATGGTATTATACTCTGGTTATTGATCTGATTGGTCAATTACGTCACGATGTTATTGGCTATGAAGACTCGTAATCAGTAATTGGTGCATCCTCGGAGACCCAGGGGCAGATAGTAGCGGTGAGGGAAAGTCTAAGCAGGCGGAAAATAATGGCACGAAGAAAAGTAAAGAATGGCGAGAAGAGCCCCTGGGGACAATGTGTTTTCTGGCACCAATCAGAAGCCAGAACAGCGGCGACCATTTGGAACTGGTCTGGTAAGACAATGTCCCCAGGGGCTCTTCTCGCCGTTCTTTACTTTTCTTTGTGCCGTTATTTTCCGACCATTTAGACTTTCCCTCGCCCCTACTATCTGCCCCTGGGTCTCCAAGGATATAATTGGTGCGTTTCAATCCGTCTATTGTCACAGTTAAACAGTCGTCTGTTTTTAGTCAAAAT
>JBBMOI010000002.1:4095000-4232500 GCA_038088405.1 Porites divaricata
TCAATGAGTTGTATACCTGAGCCCGAGATACAGTCACTGATCAGCGGATAACTTTTTGCCAGCTATCAATTGATCATAACATACATGTCCAATACAAAATTAAACACAAAAAGTATATGCCTTGCACATCCAGCTAGTAAGTGTGCCTTTTCACAACCGCCAACATGAAGGGACTTAGGGACGTACGTGGGGACGGACGATTTTGTCAGAACCAAAATTTCTTGGATACATAGATAAGCAAGGACGCTTTCCATTCAACTCAAAATTCCGTAAATTTCGGTTGGTACATCAAATGGAACGGACTATTTCGGTTTGGTCCGACCGGTATATTCGAGACCTGGGGCGCTTTCCATTTAACAAAAATTCCGGCTTGAAATTTCGGAAATTTCACGTGTCCAATGGACCGGTACATTTCGGTTGCACAGACCCGACCCAAGCCACCGCGCGTTCGGTTATTGTTCTTCAAATGAGCAGTACTGGGTACAACAATTTTGTCAAATGGAAAGGGCCGAAATGACCAGACCAGTCAAAGTGGACCATCTTCAAAGCTGGTCCCGAATATTCCGGTCGGACCAAACCGAAATGGTCCGTTCCATTTGATGTACCAACTGAAATTTACGGAATTTTTGGCTGAATGGAAAACGCCCAACTTTGAAGGTCGTCCACCTTGACCTGTCTGGTCATTTCAGTCGGTCGGACCGAAATGTCCCTTCCCATTTGACAAAATTGTTGTCCCCAGTACCGCTCTTTAGTATCCTACCTCCAAGAACAATAACCAAAAGTGCGGTGGCTTGGGTCAGGTCTGTGCAACCGGAATGTGCCGTTCCATTGCCACGTGGAATTTCCGAAATTTTAAACCGGAATTTTTATCCCAAGGTGCTCCGCCATAAACACACTACTGAGGGATACTGGGTGGAAAACGTTTGAGATCTTGAACGTTGAGATCGAGCCCTACGGGATCAGTTTTCTTCGCGCCGTCTTTTTGGCGTCGACCAGACGCAAGTAAGCACTAAGTATTTTAAAAATATGCTTCTAGAAAAATTAAGAATTTCGTCTTACCTTCCTGTCCGCCGCCGCCACCACCACCACCTCCACCTCCTCCACTACACTTGTACAACAAATTCATCTGCTTTACATCTATCTTTGTTGGGCCCTTCCTGTTGCTAAGCGTAACCTAGAACCAAGCAAAGACAAACGTATGAGTTCTTGAAACAGAGGACTTCCTAATGATGTATGTGCAGATACAGTAAAAACCCGCGACTAAGAACCTGCGTTATCCCAAGTTAGCCTTAACAGGTTCTTACACAAATGGCAATTAGCAAAGACTTAGGCTATTTAGGTTCTTAAACAGGTTCTCATTATAAAGAAAAAATACATTGTAACTAAGAGTATTTAGTGGTATTCAGCCCATTCCCTAGGTAAAACCCTTTTTACCATTACAATTGCAGTTGGAGTAATAAGGCACCTAGAGGATACGCCAGACGAAACAGAGAAAGATAGTTGTATATGTGTATCCCCGTTTTGCGAAATGTTCAGGTCTAAAAGGTTTTACCCTGAGAAACATTAACGATTAACCGTTCCTCCTTAAAGAAATTACCACAAATTACAATTGCAGAAGAAATAATAATACCCCCTGTCTCTTGGCAACAATAGTTGGCCGACTGTTTTTGCTAAAAGCGTAACTTTCGTAGTGCATCACGCTCCTGTAGTCGTATGGCGTGCCGAGAGAATCGATAGTGGAGCGTGGATACTTGTTAAATGCAAACGCTAGTCCTAGAAAGAAATGCAATATAAATATTAATGCACTCTCTATTCTCTATAATAGTTTTGGCCATTAAGCAAACTTAAGAATAAAAACAGCCTCTTATTCACGCAGCCGTTTTTAGTCTTGTCACGCATGCGAGTGCTAAATTATTTCGTGGAAATTTTGTGCCAGAATTAGTACCAACCTTGTTGTATGTTATTCCAGTTAATTGTGACATAATCGTCGCGATCAGGACGAGACTGTTCATGGTAGAAGCCCAAGGCATGACCTGAAAAAAAAAAAACAATCATATTCAAGTGGTCAGTTCGGTGTTCGAGTAATAACCTCTATGGACTAGACATCCTGAAGGCCCGCCACTGAGCCAGAAACATGAGCCCATCACTGACCGAAATGGTGGACTCTCATTGCGACACCTGATTGGTTCTTAGGTCTTTGTATTGTTTATTATCCAATCATAGTACTTCATTTTCTGATACATTTGCATTTTATATCCTTGTTTTTGTATTGCCTTATTATAGGAAATTAACGCTCCATAAATTAACGTCAATTTAGTGGAAAACGACTTTGGAAGAGAAGAAATTAACGCGAAAGCCGAGAGGGTAACATTTCACAAAGAAACAAAACTTGTTATAAGACAACAGGAACAAAGTTAGACGTATAATCCGAAATGGAAACTTTGTAAACGTACGACGGGAGAAGTCTGGCCACTCCGAGGGTTCTTCACAGATTCACTGTTACTGGCAGATTTCCAGCCTGATAAAATACTCCTCTTTCTTAGGTGTTAAGACTGTCAGAAGTGTATGGAGAATTTATGGCCAAAATAATGGAGGTTAAGGTTGGGGTAATAAAGGCTCCATCAGTGAGTGTTAGTTTCTACAATAAGGTTTATTTCCTTTCTTTTTTTTCACTGTGTTTATTTAAAACTGTATGGCTCTCAGCCAATCAGATTGAAGACATTTTTTCGTGTATATTGAATGAATATACGGATGCAAGTTAGTTTGCATAACATACCGAGCTCATGCACAACTGTGTGTGGGTACCAGCAACCTCTGGCGAGGGATAACATTTGCCTTCGTCCAGTTTTGCCCACATACGAAGTACAACTGATAAATAAAAAAAACGTTCGAGTTATTTTGAATTCAGATCCAAACTATTTAGGTCATGCTGGCCATTATTTCATTGTGTGTTATAAGCCTTGTTTCTCAGTTCTAAACTTTTAGATCACGCTGACAATTTCACAATTTTATTAATTCATGTAACTGAACGATATTTGGACATCCAGCGCGTATTAGTTTTGTTTGTTGTTTTGCTTTGTTTTGCTTTTTACTTGGAAGTTTTCTTGATAGTAAGCTTTGATGGATAATTTCTCCCTAAGAAAGGCCCGACGACAGGAATTTTACATTAATGCGGCAAGGTCACTTAAAAATGTGGATAACAGTGTCAAAGTGGTATACAGCCTACCCACGGCCAATGTGAACGTATACGTAGGCATTTTCGTTTGTTCTTTTCTTGAACCGCACACAAGTTTGGGTTCTCCATAATTCCATCGCTTTATTGATAGCTGCCATTGCTCTAGAACTTCGTTCTGAGGGAAAAAAAAATACCAAGTCCATTTATAAAATTAATGCAGTTATAGAATATGTAATTGCAATATTGTGGTGTCGTACCCGTTATAGGTAATTTGGAGAGAAAGCTTTAAAGTTATTGAGAGTTCTATAGGTCACTAGTAATACATTTTTTTTTTTGTATGTGATTATTTTAAACGGGTGTTTAATTTTACAGTATAAAAGATACAGTGGCGCGCTTTGGGGATTATATTCCCTCAGCTTAGCTATAGGAATGCACTTTAAAGGAGTCAGCATCCCCATCTTGGTAGTCAGGTGAGGCCAGAAAATCTGTCATCATGTTCAACTTATTTCAGAAAACAGAGAGCAGCAACGACCACAAGCTGGTTTCCTTTTACCCCGCCTTTTACTCCCAAGAACCAGTCAGCACACTCTGCAGCTACAAAACTAAAGTCTCCTCAACTGCTAGACTTCTTTCAGAGTAAGACCCGCAAATGGGTGTATTTATATATCTATTAGACAACGGTTGTTCCTCTTTTCGTTCCATTTTTTGAAAATCATTTACTATTCTTTATACCTTACACGTAACTCAGTTTATCGACCGCCAAGTGTTTCAATTAATAAAGGATTATTAATAATCTAATCTTTATCTAATGTAAGGCCTTCGTCCATAGTGGAATAAGGTGATTCATACCAATGGCTGGATCCAACTGATAGACAAGTACTGCCCCAGGCCACAAATTCTTACGAATAGAAGCCCGGCCTAATCCCGCTTTGCTGACGTCATCACCAAGCATGGCTGCCATTCGCTGAGCATCCGTAAGGATCATATCACCTTCAAATAACTTTGGGTCATCGATACCAACATTCTCTGAAATAGAAAAGCAATATTTCGCTTATATTCATCGCGGCAGGATTAGCTCAGTCGGTAGAGCACTTGACTGAAGAGCAGGAGGTCGTGAGTTCGATTCCCGGGATCGGACGGGTACTCAAAGTCTTAACTGAGAAATGAACGGCTAGACATTCGCGTGGCTCGGATTACCACGTAACAAGGTAGGTAAGTAATACTTTATTTGAAAAATCCAGTCACAAGAGAAACACGCTAGCCCCAACAACACTTGGCTGGTTTCCATGGCAGGCGTGTTAACGCATATAAATACCTTGATGTATAAATTCCTAAACTAATACTAAAATTTCTTACGCTATTACAACTACTACTACTGCTATTTCATATTTCATATTTTATACAAGAAGTTAACCACTATTAAGATACACAGCTTGATAAGACCCAACTATAACCTAATATTCGGGAGCTTTGATTCCAAAGCATAGCAACGCTAAATTGAATTACATTTGTGCTAGATGTACATTGACACTAAAACAAAGTGCCTCTATTAATGCTCTTGCCAAGTCGCTTCTTCTAATGTCGTGACCTCTAAACATTATCTGTCAGTACCAGCTGGTTAGTTTTTAAAACACACATCAGATGATCAGACGCTGTATTTTTGATAAATGATAACCTTGAAACATTAGCTTACAGCGCGCTTAAATAAGATCACCCTGAACTGAAACTTCGCTGAAAAAGTGTTACGCAATGGCCAGCTGGTAACTAAAGGAAAACTCGTTATAGAAAAAACTCTCTGTACCTTAAGTTAGTGGCTGCATTTGTAGCGAGAGTTTTAACTCCTTTAAGTTATATAGTGTGCGAGTGTGTGGTGAGATTATAAGGTCTCCAGTTTTCTTGCAATAAAAAAAAACAACACTTAAATCAACTAAGAAAGGAGCGAGATAAGTGAACTCTTGCTTTAAGTGTTTTTTTTTCCTCGAGCGTAAGATAAGTATTTGACGCTTTATAGTAAGTTGTATAAAGTTTGTTCAATCTATCACGATTATAGGGCCAACACTTTCACTCTAAAATTAATAACAGCTTGCCAGAAACATGCCTTGGTCTTTAACAGACATGAGTGTGGTCATACAAGAACAATTAAGTACTGTACATTATACCTTCTGGTCGATGTGACCCAAGTTTAGCTCTCACTAAAGGAAGCAGGAACAGAAACCACAAGTTCTTCATTTCAGGGTAGCTTCATCAGTATTAAGGAGCTCCAATGACAAATTAATTCTTTATATCCCGCACGTTCTATTTGGCTGGCAACTTGAGTAAATATTTTATCATCTGAATATTATCTAAATATCTTGAAAGGGGCCATTGAATCCAGAAGTGAATTTCATTCAGAATCTTTCCGTCAATAGAGAGATAAAGATACAATGACGTGAAGGGGGTTAAATACGATCTTTGCTTAGTTAGAGTGAGTTATCAAGGTGTTACAAATAAAAGATCAAGCTGTTAACTTCGCTCTTCAATGTTTATACTTTGAGGGTATAATTCTTAGCTCTGAAAATATCGAAAAAAGGTGAAATAATAAGTAAAAAGGCATTTTGTAGCAGCATCTGTAGCAGTATGACCTAAAGGGCTCTTTAAAAAATGCTATGAAAAACCACCATTTTTTCTTTCATTTAGATTCCTGCTCGGGGGATGTCACTAACTCAAGCAGGCTGATCACACAGTATTGCTACCACCTGCACAGAGCTCAAAAAACATACATTGAGACTTGTTTGCACTGGGGAACATTTATGTCTACTTTTCTTTGGAACAAAATCCTCTAGAAATTCTCATGACATTAGACATTTCAACCACCCAAAACGCTTAAAGTGATGAGCTTGGCCATATACCGTATTTCAATACATAAATAATAACTATAATTATAATAAATACATTCTTATATGGCGCATTTACAAATCTCAATGCGCCTTACAATGATTTACAAACAGAAAATAAAATCATAATCCCTATCTAATTAAGTTCACCATAATGCTTACTAAAATAAAAAGGCTTTCCTAAAAAGATGAGTTTTCAACTTGCTTTTGAAACAGATGACAGTCTAGGCATTCTTAATGTTCTCCGGTAGGGAATTCCACAAAGTCGGTGCCACAAAAGAAAAATCTCTCTCTGCACCCGTAGTTTTCAGTTTTAGTTTTTTGAGGACAGAGTAGTGAACGTGACGCTGATCTTAAGTTTCGTGACGGTTGACACATTTCAATTGAAGGCGTCAGGTAGTCTGCAGACTGGCCATGTATGGTCTTATACGTTATGTAGCCTGCGTAGCAAGCGTTTCCGTTTGGTTTCGGAGCACGGAAACGCTTGCTACGCAGGCTATACGTTATGAGGAGAATCTGCCTCTTTTCAACTGGAAGCCAGTGCAAGTTCTTTAGTACAGGTGTTACATGATCTGACCGTTTTAGGCCCATCACAAAACGTGCCGCGGTATTCTGGATTCGTTGGAGTTTATCCCTTTGATATTCAGGAATACCGTACAAAAGACAATTACAATAGTCCAATTGCGAGATGACAAGAGCATTAACTAACATTTTAAGTCCGTCTAGTTAGTAAGAGATATTTCCGAATGCGTCCTATTGATCTTATGGCGAGAGTAGATTTCTTTCAAATTTCATTGATGTGACCACTTAATGACAAATTATTATCCATAATAACACCTAGATTCCTTGCTTTCTTTGTGATGATAATTTCAGTCCCTGCAAATGTGATGCTGTCACCAAAGGATGGTTGCTTCATAAAACGTGATGTAAAATGCAACACCTCGGTCTTTCTAGGATTGCTTTTTTATTAAAGCATGTTTCTGGTGTTCCATGAGAAACTATGCTCAACACACTGCCGCAAGGTAGTAAGGGCGTCGCTCGGATGGTTAGGGTTAACAGCAATATATACTTGACTGTCATCAGCATAGAACATGCAGTTGAGACTGTAGGCTTGTATCACATCCTGAAGAGATGCAATATAAAGAGTAAATAATAAGGGCGCAAGTATGGATCCCTCTGGACACCAAACTCAAGATATCTGGGCGAAGATATAGTATCGCCAATGATTACTCTCAGTGGGAGCGGCCATGTAAATATGATGAAAAACATTGCAGGGCAGTGCCGGAAAAGCCGAAATATGATCTTAGTCCTTCAACAAGAAGAGTGTTGTCAAGTGTATCGAACGCCGCCGACGGATCAAACATTAAAAGTACGACTTCATTGTGAGAATCGAGGGTTTTCAAGATGTCATCAGTTACCTTGAGCAATGCAGTTTCTGTAGAATGATGTTGCCTATATGCCGATTGAAGACTGGGAAAAAGGCCATGTTGTCTAAGATAGTTATATACTTGAATAGAATGATGCAAATTTCTCAGTTACTTTACATGTACAAGAAAGGGCCCACACGACGTTTATTATATATGTATACGTCTCCAGAACTTACTTAAGACAAGAAAGTCAGCTCTCCTACAAATATAGAGAAAGTACAATAAAAGCAAGAAAAATGCAGCTGAAAACTGAAAGATTCACTTTTTTTAGGTAACCTTTTCGTTAAAGAAAAAATAAAAAACGAAAAGAAGAAAAGAAACGCAAAAATGAAAGGTCACTTATTATTTGAAAATCACAGTTACGTTTGTTTTAACTTATTTAACTCTCCTTGTCTCTTAAAGTATTTTTATCTAAAACAACGCGCAGATAGCAAGCTGAAACTTAATTGGTAACAAGCGCTAATGAAATGGATGACTACAAGAGCCATAATGGTGACTAGCATGAATAGGTTGTCCAGAGTTACTAGGGACAAGGCAGGCCCGTCGGAACGAAGTTGAAAGTGAGAGGGCACGACTGTTGTGGGCCGAGACCCGTCCCCCCACCCGCCCCCCAGCCAAATCTTGAAAGTCTAAACAGTCAGACCCCGTTAACCCTTAAAGGCCCAGTAGTGACACACATCCAATTTCTCCCAACAATCACACTGTCTGATCAAACATACAGATCACGAGAATAAATAAAATGATCACCAAAGATGAAATTTTGTGATGTTAGTGACAAACTCTCTCAAGCAGTACCATAAGGAATGTATGACGAACAGTGTGGAGAAGATGCATGTTGATATTGGGGCTTAAAGGGTTAATAAGGACACAGAGGGGGCCATAGAAAGTGTGCGTCGGTATTAAGGGAATGTCCGTAAAAAGCGGATGTCGGGGTTGAGCTCTAATGCAGGCTGGGCCATTTATTAAGCACTTTTAGATGTAGTTTATTTAGATATAGCATTTTTTCAGGCTATCTTTAAGCAATGTTTAACCTGTATTGTAGTAAAAATATATTAACTGCTACGTAACATTTGAATACCTAGACCGAGATGACGACAATTAGCCGAGTATAGTACAGGGCCGAGTTGTTCGAAAGCCGGTTAGCGCTAACCCGGGGTTAAATTTTAACCCGGGTTTCTTTATCTTCTTATCATAAGCACTCTCTCGGATAATTTTCTCTTTTCTTTTTAGAGTGTCCAGTCATCAAATTATAGGCAAAGAGAATTAAACTGACTTTGCTTTTTAAGCCCTCATATCTGAGTTCAAATTTCGCACTAACCGTGGGTTATCTTAACCCAGCTTCGAACAACCCGGCCCAGATGTTTAGACAGGCTGTACCCGAGACGATAGAGAAAAAGGGACCGAGGTCCGCGGTCAGAGTGTCCACTAAAATATTACTGGATTACTGTGACAATAGAGGCTATGGAAGTTATTTTAACCAGTATGAACACCGTAGCTGAAAATATAGTGGTTTCCATCAGTACTAATTAATTAGTAGCCTGAATTTCATCCGATTACTTCGAGACGTAATACTCCCTCAGTAACGTCTGAATCGACCTGCCGTTAATGCCGTCCAGTGACGTCACTCACTACCCGAAAACCGGGTAGTGATTTTGATTGGTTGATTGTCTAAGCATTCGCATAATTATGTATAATCATGACAAATTTTAGCGGGATTGTCGCTTGATATGAGTCAGCGGATCTCATCCCTGGCATTCTCTCGTGTAGTTCAAACATTTGGATAAGCTTAATCTTGATCTTAAACAGCAAAATTGCCCTTGTCTTCGAAATTGAAGTGCTAATATAAATTGACCTGTGAATGAAGAATCATTGCGGAGAGTCGGTAGGTTTTTCATTTAGAGCCGCTTTGTGGTTTCGGCGGCCGGTGATTTTCTTTACGCGACGTTTTCTGAGATCAATGTTATAATTCGACCTTCTTGCTATTTTCACCACCAAGTGTAATGATTCTGTTAGCTTTTCTTTCTTGTTTCCTTGTTTTTTCTTCGTTAAGGACCAAATAGCTTCTTTTCAATTAAAGCAAATCATTGTGTTTTTGAACTAAGTGTTCCGTGTGTGTGTTTATTTCATTGCGTGATTGCGACCGAGTTTGATTATAGAATTCAGCACAACCGGTTCAGAGTTGTACTGCATGCAGTTGATGGTTTGAACTTTAAACATGAATTGCGATCGAAAACAATAAAGCAATTCTGTATCATGCAGATATTTCTAAACCATATTTCTCGGTTTGCCACTTGAAAATCGAGTCAATTTACTTTTTGCATGAATTAAAGCAAAGGTCAAGGAGTAGTGACGTCACTGGACGGCATTAACGGCCGGTCGATTCAGACGTTACTGAGGGAGTAATAACGACTCGAAGTAATCGGATGAAATTCAGGCTAATTAGGTTGCATTCCTTTTAGCCAAACTTTTTTCGGATTTGGACAATCCAGATTGTTTGGATTTTCGTGCTAGCCGGAACAAAAATCTGAAATAAGATTGATCCATACAGAAGCTGCCTGCCGCTCCGATCTCCTTCTCAATTTTAACGCATCGTTTTTTACGTCTTCCTGCTAAATTAAGCATCTTCTCGTGGAAAAAGAGAAAAAAATTGCTCTTTAACTAGTGGTGTTTCATGCTGGGACTCCGGCGTCAACTTAAAATTATCTGGAATTTGATTCAAGAACATTAAGAAGACAATTACGAATTCTCAAGCGCTGAGAAGCACGCTCTTGACACACAGAAATTGGCCAGTATAGTTTTTTCCGTGAGAAAATCTAAGCGTTTTCACTTCCTAACGGATCTAGAGTGACAGTGGAACTCAGTTGAGTTTAGTATACTACAATCCTTTAGCGGCATAGAACAAAGAAGGAGTAGAAAATAACTTTTACCTGAACTAACCTTGACCTGCTGTGTTTATTGATGAACGAGCACGTTTTTGCGATCGATAAGCAGTTTCATTTAATGGAACAAAGATCTGAAACCAGGTTGAGATACCAATCTGAACGATCCACGTTCAGAGGTAGATCGTTCGGATTGCAATCTTAGATTGGTTTAGTCCTTAAAGGAAAAAAAATCGAATTTTCGATCGCAAAATCCGGATTTAGATTGGCTAAAAGGAATGCAACCTTAATTAGCTAAATGTTCAACATAGGTCGGCTTCTGAAAAGTGTCCAAAATTTTGACAAACTGCAAGAGTTTTTAGTGTAAAAGTCGTTAGCAACATCAATTGGTCCATGTCTTCCTTGCAATTGTACCGACATCAGCGCGCAAAAGGTTGTTCATCCGTTTTTTGCGTCATGGTAGACCTAAGGTTACTCTTCTTTTTTAGGCACTGAAAGACCTTTCACTCAAGGCATGTGTGGCAGGCATAACTAATATCAGTTTCACTAAAACTGTTGCAGTCTCACTGAATGAAGCAGGTCCATTTGCATTAAGAAATTATATTATGGGTGACAGAGGTTATGGCACTTTCTCGAGCATGCATTTTAGAAATAGTAAGCTACGTTTCGATACGTTCCCTGTTCATATCTGGACATAAAAGTTTCTGGTTGATAATGGCTAACTTGAGAAATCGCCTCCTGAAACCGTCTTGAGAAGCAAGTTTTCGAGATTCGTATAATAGATTTTAGCGATGTAGCGTGAGATTTTGAAGGTGTACGCAAAGGGAAAAAAATTAGAAGGCCGAAGGCGATGCAAAGTAGGGAGGTCTGGGGGCATGTTCCCCCAGAAAAGTTTTAAATTTCTGTATGCGCTGGCTATTAAGGGCGAGACAGGGATTTAAACAGACTTGAGAGGTTAAAAAATCAACCCTAACAACGTATTTTGTAACTGAATCGAAGGGGGAAATGTGTTGTGTTATTAACTCAGTATTTTCGACGGTAAAGTGTTAGTCGTCTTTTTTTTTTTTTAATTTTCGCCCAAAAAGTGGGGGGGGGGGGGGGGAGGGGGGCACGGGCCTGCAAGGAGATTATGATGACTAGATTGACTACGTTGACTGAGGTACTTTGTGTGACTATGGTAAAGAAGATGACTACGCCGAATGGGATGACAGCAAACCACTAGAATGACTTGGTTGACTGGGATAATAGGGTAAAATGGGATAACTATGATCATTACTATGGATGACTGGGATGACTAGGGATGATCGGGATGACTTGGAAAAATTAAAATAGCAATGGCATGGATGAATTTTATGACTAAGAATGACTGGGATGACTAGGGATGACTGAGATGACAGGATAACTGAAATGACTGGGAAAACTGCGATGACTCTATGATTGGGGTGACTAAGGTTGACTGAGATCTAGGGACAACCCGGATAACTTGAATGACTAGGGATGACTGGGATCACTAGGGGAAACTAGGATGACTTGTATGAGTACGGATGACTAGGGATGACTGAGATGACAGGGATAACTAAAATTACTAGAGAAACTGCGATGACTGGATGAGATGACTGTGATGATTAAGGTTTGACTGGGATTAAGGAGTAACCTGGATAATTTGAATGACCAGGGATAACTGGGATGACTGGGATGACGGTTTACAGGTTACATTTTTCAGTCGATGAAGGTGCCATGTGAACTAGCCGTTGCAATGATGGGAAAGTCGTATTAGATTTTCAGGTCAGGTCAGGTCATGTCTAGTGCCAAGTACTGCTATCATTGTAACCCAGTACCAACTGCCGCACGGTCGGGTAGCCGGTGCTAAATTGACCCCCCCCCCCCCCCCCCACCGGCATTACGTTGGTGAGGCGGGTGGCATGTCACCCTGCCGGACGAAGAACAAGACCCGTAAAAGAGCGGATGAGCTATGTTTGGAGCTAACGGCCTTCTTCAAATTAGTGCTGTTGCGTTGCAGGTATCTCTGGGAGGAGAAAAAGCTAAGGAGTTAACCCCACAGAGATCCGGAGTGGAGTCCCCAAGGCGGTTTGATAGTCAACTGGATTTCCCTCCGGCAGCTTCTGCAGCCTAGCTGGTGCCAGATGTTTTGCTCTGCTCACCATTGTACTACATCAGTGAGGTGGAGTCGGGAATAGTGGCGATTGGCAGCCCAGGATTTCTACGTTCACCGCCCAGGCTTGCGCCCTGGAGAGGTCACTTCAGTACCACTGTTCACAGCGTCAGGACTAACACGGGAGGCAGCACTTACGATTTATAAGCCAGACCAATTAGCGTAGGTCCAGGCGCTAGGGGCTGCCTCCGACGGTGGGAGGGATCATCGCGTCCCACTTGCCAGCTACAAGTTGGGCAGCCCCCAGCCATAAAGGTGCTGACCCGCCACAATCTGCCTGATTCGATGGGTGCTTGGAGCTCAGGGGAAAATCCGACAAGCAAACTGTAAAATCTAGCACCAGGCAAACATCAAAGAATGAAGAAAAGACTGATCGTGCGACTAGAAAGCTGAAATGTCAGGGCCATGGTCCTGGCCTCTCCGACGATCTATGTCAGGTTGATGACCCCGGGAAAACCGCCTTCATCAACCGCCAGCGCAGACGGCTCAAAAATGACATCGCTGCACTTCAGGGGACTACACTTCCGTGAAGGAATAGCTTTAGAGAACAAGAAAACACGTAATTTTAGCAAGGGAACCGGGAGACAGAGGACTCAAGGTTGCACGGCGTCGGACTTGCGTGGGAAATTCTTTACTGCCCTCTGTAGAGCCACATTCCAAAGGCATTATATCCTTTCGCCCATCCACTTTTTGTGGTCCACTGAAAATCCTGAGCACCTACGGGCCACCCTCTACCCTTCAGCCGAGGTCAAGGACGAGTTTTTATGAGGATCTGGAGACAACCATCAAAGAATTCCCCACCACCGAACAGCTGTTCTTGCTCGGAGACTTCAACGACTCTTGGCCCCGTAGCATGAGTGTGATTGGGTGGACAAAGGCGGGCAGAGGCTGTTCCGGTTATTGTTAGTTGTCTTACCACGACCTCTGCATAACCAACACCCTAGTCTCTCCTAGCCTTACCACAAAGGATCCTAGCGCCACCCCAGATCCCGCCATTGGCACCAGCGGGATCTTATTATAACTCAAAGCACCTTCTCTACTGTGTCTAACTACCCGTGGTTACCACAGCCCTGACTGCAACACCGACCACTCTTTGGTGGAAAGCAAGGTACGCCTTCAACCCAAACGTATCCACCGTTCCAACCACATAGGATGCCCACGCATCAACACAGCTAGGACAGTAATCCCAGACCTGCTTAAGCGCTTTGCCAATTCCATTAAAGAGGCCCTCAAAGAATGCCCCAAATCAAGCCCTGAAAAAGATGACACCTCATCCGTATTGCCATTAACATTTCGGCCATAGAAGCCTTTGGCAAGAAAGAGAGGCAAAACTCAGATTGGTTTGAGGCTGGTATTCCGAAATCGACCCAGGGATTGCAGCCAAGCGGACCGGCACTGCTCGACTAAAAGGGAGAACCTTCTGATAAGTCACTCTGCACTCAGGAAAGCAAGGAACAATGCCCAACAGATCACCTTTGAATTCAGCTGCTTGCGACATCATTACAGACCAGAGTAAACTAATTAAGAGATTGGCAAAACAAGACCAAGAGCTCTACTGTAGAGGGAACATCGTTTCTGACACAGCAGTTGAGAGTGCAAGCCTCCCTGAAAGAGTGTAAAGTTTCACCCTCAGTAGACGAACTGCGTAAAGCAATCAAATCTCTAGCCTGCGGAAAAGCACCAGGTAACGATGACATCCAGTCAGAGGTCATCAAGGCTGGTATGAATACCGCTCTCCTTTACCAACTTCAATGGCTCTAGCTTCAGTGCTTGGAGGAAGGAATAATGTCCCAGGGAGTGCGCAAAGCAAACATCAAACGCGTTCTATAATAACAAGGGAGACCGCAGATACTGAAACAACAACCGTGGAATATCATCCTCCGGCCAAGCCTTTCCCGTGTGGTGCTGAATAGCTTCAGACGCTAGCAGAAAGGGTTTACCCTGAGGCCTATTGGGGTTCAGAGAAGGAAAGACAAAAATTGATTTGATTTTTACACCAGAAGTGATGCAAACCTATTGAACTTTGTACGTCTCCGAACAAATACTAAGGTAGGAAAGTACTGATGAGGAAGATGCTAGGGGCTTTAAGAACCGACAAAGCGGTGGTCTGGAAAACGCTAGGACCGAGAGTGGGGCTGGGGCGAGCACCGCGTACTAAGCGCGGGAAATATGTAGTTAAGATCAAGAACGCGATCATTTACACTAATAGTCATCGTCTGGAAAACAGTAAAACGCTTTTCACCTTTCCCGACAAGAATGACTCAAAACTCATTTAAGACTTTACAGGAAGCTTTGCTCCTTAGTCTGGAAGAAAAGCTAATAGATGACGAAGAATTTGCCGTGCTGTATGAAGAATTCACTCCACAAAACCTTCCATTTCGCCACTGGGATTACGAAAAATTTTCCCTCGAAAACAAAGACCCCGCAGAGTGTAAGGCGGACTTCAGATTTGAAAAGAGTGACATCTCATTGCTGGTGGATGTTTTACAGATGCCTGATACCTTCACATGTCCGAATGGTACCGTTTGTGATTCAACAGAAGGACTTTGTGTTATACTAAAGCGCTTTAGCTATCCATGTAGGTTGTCTGATATGATTTCTACTTTTGGTCGATCAGTACCCGAGCTCAGCATGATAAGCAATGAAGCAATGTATCATGCATGAGAATAGCCGCATGAATGTGATAATTTCCCTCAACTGTGAAGGAAAGTGAGATTTTGGGAAACATTTCAAGGATAATTAGACGACTTACTTTGAAGATCTGCTCGACGCCATCACCATGTGCTTGCTCACCTGGAGGGAACAAAACGTTTTAAACTATTCAACTTTGGTCCTTTTCGTTTCAAAAATGATGCCTAACCTTTGAAGAGGCAATAAATTTTAAATTCCAATTGACAGAATAGTTATGATGGACAGGTAATTATAGTGATTTGTTGGCTAAATACCTTGCTAAATACTCACGTTTTCCAGACGACGCCAAATCTCCTCAGGCCGCGTTCTCGAGAGCGGGACAATCTCGACCCAGAGCTCTTCTGCGCATGTAGAGGAGAGGGATCAAGAGCTCTGGGGAACCCTGGAGCAAGATTTGTCTCTGATTGGTTTCAGCAAAAAACAATAAAAGTGTTTCTGATTGGTCTATTCAAGTTTGCACGAGAGCGGTTGAACGTGCGGCGTGTCTGGCGTGTGAGCGGGTTTTTTCCCTAGACATGTTGAAGTAAACACGGCCGGCCGATTCTTGAAAACAACATTTGAACGACTAATTAGGCAGAATTACTGGATTTTCCAATTTTCAAATAAAATAGCTTAGCTACATATCGAAAATTGAACCGTCAACCAGAAAAAGATTTGAATGCAAAAAATAAAATAAAATAAAAATACACCGACATCTTTGCCAGCTATAAGTTAAGAAGCGTGACACATTGCTGATTTTTCTTCGACTTCCACGTTATCTTGTTCACACGAAGTAGCCGAGTATGAATGAAAACTTCAGCTTCTTGTCGTAAATTGCCCAAAAACAGACTTGCAAGAAAAAAAAAACAGAAAAACTAAAAGTGATACGTGTACAATGCGACTAGATATTTATAGTTCTCTTCTTTTCCCACGATATCACATTTCAAAGCAGCTTCGCTGAAGTGTTAATTTTCATGAACAAACATAAATAAAAGGACGCTAAATTCATATTTTGGAAAGTTTTATTGGAATTTCCATACGTTTATTTTAACAAGCCATTCGGGTTTCACTTACCACCTCGTGAAGTAGTCCACAGAACTATTAATCAACTGTCAAGCATACGCAAACTTCAAGTCTCAATCTGTGATTGGGAACGTTTAACGGTATTTTCCAAGAGCATGCGCTGTGAGGCCCAAATAGCCAGATTTTGGCTACTCCGGCGCAGAGTTTCCCAGAGCTTACGGGCGCATTCCCAAACCCGTAAGCACTGGGGTCGAGAATGGAGAGCGGGAGAAAACGCCACGCGCATGCGCTCTTCATCCGAAATTGGAAAAGTCACTTCCGGTCGCGTCTCCGACTCACCGCGTTGTCGGTTCTTAAAGTCCCTGCTGTTTGAAGACGGCGCTGCCTTAATCGTATACACTAGGGGTGCTTTACAGCGACTTGTCAGCTCCTTTACACCTTATTCTTGTAGCGAGTTTGGTCGACATCCTTGGCCAAGACGTCAGTAGCATCCCACGCATCTCCATCGGCGATTACACTCTCGAGGTGGTGGAGGACTTCACTTAACTAGGTTCCACCATCTCCAAGAACCTCTCCCTAGACGATGAACTAAACAAACGAATTGGTAAAGCAGCAGCAGCAATGAAATGTCTCGGAAAGAGGGACTGGGACAAAGCCATGTTAACCAACCATCATTTTATTCGAAGTGGGTGATGGGGGATTTGTAAATGGTCTGGAGACACACTGTTAGTTTATTGAATTGTAACAGCATTTAAAATAAAATACAATGCACTGCTTGTTCTGCCACCATACTGGTGTGCGCGGAATATAAAGTAAACGAGCTATAGAATAGTTTGTCATTCATAATTGATAGGAATGACGTCAAACATAAAAAAAACTGTTTAACGACTGTTTTACGTATTACAACAGCTATGACAAGGGTTTCTTTTCATAACATAAATATTTACTATAAAATAGCACGTCTTAAAGGAGCGAAAAGAGAACTCCTCAGATTTGCGAAAATTTACACATGCTTGTATGGTGAGGGAGATACAAACTTTGTGCCCACCACTATGCAAAAGCCTGTAAATTTTCGCTACCTTGAAGAACTATATCCTCGTTAGGTTTCAGCAATTCGGCTTCACAATTGGCAATTTTACTAATCTAATTATTGTTCTTTCCTACAAGTCAACGGATTTTCATTCAAAATTTTGACAAACTAGGTGAAGTTCGGTGAAGCTAAGAGACAAGTAACAAAGCCAGATGCAACTGGAACCTGTTGATCTGTTAGCTTCTTAAAACAAAAGTATATAAAAAATATTTATAATAACAATTTCATTAACCAACCAACCATTAGAAAGGCTCCGAATTTTTAAGCCAATCTTACTACTGTAAAACGTCATACGCGAGCAGATGACTAATAGTTGACACAGACTTAGGGCGCTTTCCATTTGTCAGAACTGGCCGACCGGACCATAACCGGACTAGTCATTTTGACAAAGAAATCGACTTTTTGCGAAGGTTTTTGTTGAAAAACTATCTCCTTCCTGCACACTGTTTAGGATTTGACTGATCTGGCTGGATAGTTTTGATTGAAAGTGAAATTCTCATTACGACGGGAATGGTCTGGCCGGTCAGTTCTGACAAATGGAAAGCGCCCTAAGTTCAAGTAAGTAGAACCAACCAAGGTCTTTTAACGTGTTTTAATAGGAAGCTGGTGAGATCATGATAGCTGTGTGGTTTACGGTCATCTCCCCACCAACAAAGTCGACACCAAGAAGTCTATTCGCCACCTCATCACCATAATAGTCTTATTTACAGTTCCCGGCGCCATCTTGGAATAGTAACCGCGCAGACACCACATCGAGGCTCGCGTTGATTACTTACCTGAGATTGTCACTTCTTCTCTGCAAGCCTAAATATAAGTTTATTGATTTTAACTGACACCTTGCATCGAACTTTTCATCTTTAGTTATATTTTTTGTGAGTAAATGCGACTTTTTAATTTGATTCTTACGACTTATCTGCATCGCTCGATAGGTGCGATTTGTTTAAAATGCATACTCAGCTTTTCTTGTGAAATTTGGTTAAGTTATTTCTTGAACTTTTACCTCCTTAAATTTCATTGTAAATTTAAAAGTGAAAGAATCGGCTTTTTAGAGACCTTTCCTTACGATTAGCACTGAGATGTATGATTTCTTGGGGTGATTTCGCTGGTGACGAGATGACCGGATACGTCCCAAAATTTCATGTTGTGTTACAAATTCTCAGTGTCGTCCAATCCACCGTCCGGTTGTGTAAAAAGCCGTTCATCATCGTATTGCGCATCTCTTCTCATTTAAGTAACAAACTTGAGTTCTCCGTTTTGCTTGGAAGTTCCAGTTCTGATGTAACAGCTTTATGACTTGTCCCAAAGTCTCTGTCACGTTCAACAGGTGACGGCGGCGGTCGCTGATTTCGGGATCCTTTAAGAACCGATGAAATCGAAGAATGACAATACCAGAAAAAAACGGTTAAAAGAACGGAGCACAATGTTACAAGCCACATAACAAGCACTGGTAAATGGAGACTGTTTATCCTCAAAGTTAAAGCCATTAACGTTAACGTAAAAGACACCATAAAGGAGAAAATTATCAGAGTAAAACAAGGATTCAGTTTACGGGAAGCTAGTGCCTCTCGCCAAGCTGGCATTTTGATGTCAGATGAGATTTTCACAACAAAGCGTAACACGTGGCTTTGCCTTCAACACACACGACTGTTGTGAATTGAATTAAGGTTTGCGAACTGATCGAAACGCAGAAGCGATCCGTAAAATTTCAACCCTAACCGGGTAAACTTCCAGTTGCAATAATATTTTCCGACTCCGGGCTAAAAATTATTTTCTGAATAAGATTTCCTCAACAAATCGTTAAAGATTTAAACAATTGAGTTGAATTTAAATAAAAGCCACAGTGCGTTCTACATTTATTTATTTAGCCTTGTGTATAATTAGCACATTCTTTGTTGAAAAAGTGTTTCTTAACAATATTCGGTATGTATAATTAAAAGACAAGTTAAGGTTTATAACTTTTATAAATCTGTCGCGCCCTTTTATATTAACGTGAGGCGAGTGAATTTCGCTTGGATAGTTTGAACAGAAATTTAAAACTTGCTGTACTTAACTGCCACTTTTTCTTAAAAATATGATTGTTTCTTGGTGTTAAAAAAGCTTTTTTTGGTAGATATTTTGGCAGACATTTTGTTATTGAGTGGCATTGTTCAGTTTCGTTGAGTTTATTGTATAGCGTCATTTGTTATTCGCATGCACACCATCCACAGCAAGTTTTAAAAAAAAACATTAACAAAACCCACGACCCCAAATATGATAATCATTGCTCTGTCAGAAATGTCAGTTACTATAAACACAAATCTATTCGAAATTTCTCTAGTACTCGTTACTACGCAAAAGTATTTGTCCTAGGTGAAGCCTATTTTAAAAGTAGGCAATTTTAGCAGAGACCGTGGGACAGTGACGACTGCTCCCACAGCCAACCAGGCGCTTCCCATATTTGGCAGATCTGACTGATGCGAGCAATACGACCATCAATTCGATGGTATATTTGATTGGAAACGAGGCTGCTGGGTTGATTGTAAAATAAACTATGCAAGAATACGCAAAACATACTGCTCGATGGACTTTCAGTGGAACCTCGATGACTCGAACTTCCCGCTAGCTCGAACTAAGTCCCATTTTTTTAAAATTTCACCCTACTTTTCAGTCATTTTTACTCGGTTCACTCGAACTAATTTCCCGTCCGGTGATCAAAATTTCACTCGGCGACTTTACCCTGATAACTGGGGTTGTGCGATGACTGGTCTACTAAAGCCTGGTTTTCAATAGCTCCCGCGTAAATATAAGCATAAGCATAGCACAACGGCATATGTGTAAGCAAGGGAAAACTTCGGGGACATAAGCGTAAGCATGAAGAAAGACGGACAAGTTCGCTCTTCTTGTGCTTATGCTTATGCTTATGTCGTAGCTTTGACGGGGTCAACATAAACACAAGCATAAGCACAAGACCGTAGACCAATCATAGGTCACTTTGCCCCAGACCTTATGAGAACATATCAAATGCAATATGGCAGAAGCTTCGTCCGCCATCTTGTTTATAATGGGGTCTAAGGAAAGCTGGTATCGAGAATTGAGTCAAATATACCATTCTGCGCGTGCGAATGTCCTTATGTTTATGTTCATGTGCTAGTGAAAACCAGGCTTAAGTAATCTGTCAGTATCTGTACGTTTTCCGTGATCTATAAGTAGACCTTTCCCGCATTACGCTCCAGTGAGCAAATAATAGCGAAATGAGGACGAGGCCCAGGCGAACCGGCAATTTCATACAAATCGTAGTTGTATTTTGGTCCACCCTTAAGCCTCGAGTTGGTGCCTGTGTTTAGAGGAACACGGGAGGGTCTATTGTCAAACTGCTTGTTACGTTGATGATTCTAAACTTTACTTGAAATTTAAAACTGATGAGCTATGTAACGCAGTCTCCGCAGTTAACTCTGATCTAAACGAAATCTGCAGGTGGTGCTGTCACAATTCACTGCTTATGAATCCAGATAAAACTAAACTTCTTGTCATAGGCGTGCCGCAATTGCTACGACAGTTACCTGACTTTACAATAACGCTTTGCGGCAAACCAATATCACCGACACCTGTAGCAAAGGATCTTGGAGTGTTTTTAGATCAGTGCCTCTCCTATGATGAACATATACGTAAAACTGTCGCTAGTTGTATAAACAAACTGATCCAGATCAATAGAATTAAGCATTTACTTGATAAGGAAACACTTTTGTTAATCATTAATAGCTTTGTTTTTAGCAGGCTGTTTTACTGCTCCTCAGTTTGGAGCAATACCTCGGCAACTAACATCCATAAGCTTCAGCTTGTTCAAAATTTTGCAGCCAGGATTATCTTGGGACTTCGCAAATATGACCATATCTCTGCAGGTCTAAGATCACTTCGATGGCTAAATGTCAAACAAAGACTTATGGTCAATGATGCAGTTATGATGCATAAATGTCTCAAAGGTCTGTCACCTAGCTACTTGTCAGATAAATTTTCAACTCGAGCTATTGTCCATGATAGACAGACAAGATATAGAGATAGCCTCAATATTCCATCTTGTAGAATCAATGCTGGCCAACGCGCTTTTTGTTACCGTGGTGTGAAAATCTGGAATAATTTAAGTAAAGACTTAAGGGAAATTATAAATGTTAAAGTTTTTAAGAGACGTCTAATTAATCAACTGATTTGTAACATGAACTAGATTAGATGTTGAAATTTGTACAAAGTTACTATTTAGTTATTGTTGTACATAGTTTATTTAAGTTATTTAATTGAATGATTAATTTATTCATACATTTAATTAATTTAATTTAATTTTAGTATTGATGCTGAAAAGCCCTTTTTAGGGATGCTCAATAAAGTGTATGTATGTATGTATGTATGTATCGCAATCTATTGTTGTCGCGAGTGACCAAGTAGCAGAGAGTTGACGCAACAACGACGGCTACGAAAACGTCACTTAAAAAGTGAATTCGCGCTGCCTCAAATTTTATCGCACTTATTCCATCTCGTTTAACTCGTCAAATGTTGGCAATTTTTTTTGGAGTTGAATTCTAAAGGACTGCATCAAAGTTCAGGAAAAGAAAAAGGAAGTTATTGTCTTTTGTTCCAGTCCTCAACAAATGGTGAAACTGGGCATTTTCACGTTGTAGTCGTGCAACGACGGCAGAGAAATGTACAAAAAAGCGTGATGCACGTGCAAAGTTGTTATTTTGCGTGTCTAAACCTATTGCTTTTTTGACGTTCTCGTTGCCGTTGAAGTCGCCGTAGTCGTTGCGTAAACTCCCCCGGCCGAACGTTCTCCTCAGCTCTCCTCAATCCGCATAACTCCTCGCAATTCAAACTCAGCCTAATTCAATAAAAAAAATATTTGTTAATCAAAAAGGCCTAAAATTCGCCTTTTGTCGATTTTTTAAATCTATCAAACTTCAAAAAAAGGGAACTTCCACCAAATGGAGCAAGACAAAAATAACCAATAAAAACAACTTAATAACCGCTCAACACGTGAGAAGAATGTAATACACAGCAAAAATTTAAAAAAGGCGCGGATGGACAAACGCAAAGAAGACTAAAACGGACTGCAATTCGCCACTTTGGGGTTGCCCGGGAAACCGGGTCGAGATAGTTGTCAAATTAAAGTGCATTATGGGACAGCTTTGCCGCCATGTTGACAATGCGGCCCCCAAAACGGTCAGCATTAGATCCGATCGACCTCAGCCCCTTTCTCCCCACATGAAATTTACACAAGGTAGAACCGTTTTCTTCTTTTATATCACACTTAAATGATATTTCAAGCTGGGAATGTTCATGAAAGTGCAAGCCTCTTTAATGTAAAAGAAAAAAAAATTATTTAAAAGACGATAGTTTTCGAACCAACTACCTAGATAGTCCAGTATACTACACTAACCACTAGACCACTGAAGATTCGCTGGACTGATAAGAAATAATTCGAGTACATATAGCATCAACCCCAACCCCCAGAAAGAACCTAACCAGTTTCGAAACAATGCTTAACCCAAATCAGTACAGGCAGTGCTCAACCCTAATCTGTAAAAAGCAGTGCGTAACCCCAGTTAGTTAAGGGGAAAACTAAGTTGTGCAAATTTCATGAGGTGTCCGAAGGAGCTGAGGTCGATGGAATCTAATGATAACCCCCCAAAACAGTCCCACAATAGACTTTGCAACCATCTCGACCCGGTCTCCCGCGCAACTTCAAAGTGGCGAATCCAATCCTTCAAATAAGGGAGTGCGGGGTGGGTGATTTGGTCAACAGACCCTGAGTTAAAGGGGTGGTTGCGGTTTAAAACTAATGGGGCCCCCTCCCCTGATTGTGGTTTTTGAAAACTTCTTAGCTTGACAGTTTTCCAAAGTTCGTCTTTTCTGTCTGTAACATTTGATATAACCCTTAGAAGATAAATCTGTGTGACATCAAGCAGTTTTTAATGTCATTTGAAATTAACTTCTTCTCTACGTCGTCAACGAGTAATTGCTAATTGCAGTTTTAACAATTAAGGGAGTGGAATAATTTACGACGGATTGTTTAATGTGCACGGGATAGCAACAATGTAGCAACAACAACAACAGCCTTTTCATTTTCAATTTCTTTCAACTTAATGTTGTCTTTCTGAGATAACACTGTGATCAAGAACTTGTATGGTATTTTCATTACAAGCATACTGTATATACACCAAGGTGAAACTGCACACAGAAAACAAATAGCCCTTGTATAACCAATGCTATCATTACAATAAGTGAGGTAACCTTTCCAAAAATAACAACCATCACACTATTCACTCCCTGTACTGCTTTTTCCTGACTTCTCCAGGTCATACATTAACAAGACACTTCTCACCGAGGGCACACTTTGTAACAATCTTTAATATTTCTCCTAACTAGTACTGTATGAAAAGTATGTGAAAAATGTTTGTGAATGTTGTGATAGACAACTACATTTTGCAGTCCCATCCAGGAATGGGCAAACTAAATTGGTGGGTGGGCACACGGCACAAACAACAAACAAGAAAAAAAATATTAACAATTAATCAGGACTTCAGTGTTGAAACAGTTAACAGGAAGCTTACTGACAAGTCCAAATGCCTCCCTTTTGGATCTCTCCTGCTTAGAGGTTCAATCGGGTTTTGCATTTAGAGAAAATCCATTGAAAAAGCAAGGGCAAGCGTTAAATTAGCTACTTGATGATTTTCAGCACTTACAACTGCACTTACTGTACGCAAATGCTCCAACAGACCTCTGTGGCAGAGAAAGCCTATTTGAGCTGCAACCTTAGCTTATCTACTAACAAGGCAATTTCCTCACAGTGTTCTCCAAACATTTCTTAAGGCCCTTATGACAATGCTATTTATTTCTTTTTTCTCCTTTGGTTTCTGGACAAATATAAGGAGAAATTAGATGTTAGAAATTAGATTATTAGGGCGTACAAGGTTAAATTTGCATTTGAGAGCTACCCAACATACTTTACAGTAATGTGATAAAACCCAGGACACAGATGTAACAGGAGACATGGCAGGGACAGTGCCAATGATATGGTCACCACGTACCCGCTTCATGATGCACAAATTCAAACCAGCTGAATTTCATGCTGCAACATGTTGCGGGGTAAAAATCTTGCCCCCCAAAACAAGAATCTTTTCATAAAATCAAGCCAGATCAGAGGGCTTTCCTCTGCATCATGTCCCTGCTTCATGACACACAAACTCAAACCAGCTGAATTTAATGCAACATGTTGCAGAGATAAATTTTGGCCTCACCATAGATTTTTCAACACAACACAATGTCTGCCAGGAAGGGGGCGGGAGGGGGGAGGGGGGCTTGTCTTCACATCTTGTCCCTGCTTCATGACATGCAAATTCAAACCAGTTGAAATTTCACCCAGCATGTTGCAGGGACAGAATTACATTTATGTCCCTACCACAGGATTTTTTGTAAGCCCATGTCAAATCAGGGCACTTGTCTCTGCATTGTGTCCCTGGTTTACGTCTGGCCTAAAACATGTACCACAAAGGTGAGTCCCAGCTAACAATTTGTTATGTATAATGTGTGGTGAACACTAAATGTTTACAATGATCTCTGAGTTGATCTTTAGAAATATTGTATGAATAATCAAACCAAACAACAGCAACTCGAGGTTGGTTGGTAAAATAAAACAGAAACAAAAGATAACTGACCAAAACAATATAACTAAGTGGTTAAAACGTGACATGCACAACTGTCTGCACTTTAACTAGCTCCAATAAATCAGGGAAATTACCTTGTACAAAGGCATGGAATGCATGTAAACTTTGTCCTCAACCAAACAAATGGCAAAAATGTTTAATTATCTCCGGCCTACGATCCAAAAGACTATCTACTATCTATACACTTTAGTCCTTCCTTTCAAATATTACTGACAAATTCTAAGGTACGCATGCTTATAGTGGTGCATTCAATTGAGTGAATTGTAGAATTCAGATGGTTGGAAACCTGACTAGAAAGATACCATCTAAATATTACCCAGTTTACAGAATGTAATGCTATTACCAAACCACGCAAAATTCTTAACTTCTATTGTCATCTTCAATACCTTCAATGGAATGCACCCTAGCTATTGAGGAACGATCTCCGTGGATTGACGACAGGTTTGTTTCCTGTCTCAAACTTTCAGAATTCCCTGCATGAAAGGATCATCAAAGATGATAGACTGTTCAATGTTGATCAACAACCAGTCTAAGCTAGCTATGATACACAGCTAACTTTTAGGGCTGGCCTGACGATCTTACCCTTACATGTCAAAATATGAAACTAACTATATGGTCATATAAAACATACTAATTTGATTATCTAGTTATTTACAATATTGTGGAATCAACACCACTCACTATTCTACGCTTAGCAACAAATTAGGTCAAATATTCTCTGTCTATTGTCCTTGCATTTTTCAGTGATGTCTTTTTGCATGAAATTCGTCTTCTTGTTGATTCCTTGAAAAATTAAACAAACTGCAAAAGAAAAAAGCAGTGATGTAATTAAATCTGCACTTAAGAGGAACACAAAAAGAAAAAAAAAACATTCATAAACAATGATAAATACTTTTGTGACACAACATTGCATGCTAAAGACATTGGATGGATATGTAAAAGAAGTGGGTAATGTTATTTTACTATGCCCATTGTGGGCAAGTAATGTCATTTTACTATGCACGTTGTATGTGATAAGAAGATCACGAGCTGAAAAAGAAAGTGAAGAGGAAGCATAGGCAAAAGAAGTCAGGAAATTTACCCAAATTCAGTTCGATTCTATACAGTAATCGTTGCTTGACTTCACAATCCGAAGTACAACGAATGACGAACAAACACTCAAACTTACTTGGAGACTAAGTAATGTTCTTACTTCTCTCACATCATTAAAAACTTTCTACTCTATGAAATAACAAATACTGCTCAAGGTTTAATTTTTTGCAAGAAATTCCTGAACTATGCAAATTTACGATACAGTTAGCAGTTGACCACTCTTTAGGAAATTTGCATCAAAACCTTGGTCATCAGGCTATGTGAACGTGAAAAGCAATCCATGACTTTGTATCTGTCAAATCCAAAATAAAAGGAAGCTTGTGTAAATAAATGTTTAATACCACGACGGTGTGAACAGAGTCTCAAGGTGCTTCTCGTTGCATTAGTGCTTCGGCTTGTCTTTTGATTTCTACTTGCTGATTTGTTTGTAAATGTCCATCGGCATTATCCCAGTTGACTTGCTGGTCATCGGTGTCTACAGGGTGTTTATGGTGTTTATTTTGCTGGAAACTTTACTTGTAATTTGACCTCTTGACCTGAATTGCTGTTTTTGTGATACGCAATAGCATTTGAGTTTGATATTTTGCCCTTCGCTTTTTGTAAGAAATGATTGCATACATAACAGTTTTGATTTGAATATAAATGTAAAGCTTCAGAAAACTTCAGAAACCTCCAAGAGCTTTGAAAACAATATATAGTCCTGTGCAATACAATCTGCTTTTAGGTGCTTTTGAAAGATCACAAAATTCTTTATCACAGTAGTTGCAGTCACATGCTAGGCAACAAAAAAGTTCACACGTATCATGTTCAAGCCCAATTTTCTGAGAGATAACTCTAACTTTAAAGAATGCACTATATTTCCAAGTAGAATTAAAACAGTTGTTTCTCAAAAGTTTTCAAAAGATCACAAATGCAATTTCAAAGCCAAAAATTTGTCATGTTATGGACAGACATGTATGTTTAAAAGCCAAGCAGCCAGTTTTAGGCCCAGAATCATTTGACATTATAAAATACATCTTCTTGCTTGTACACGAGTACACACCATTTATTTGCACTTGGAGCAGGAATTTGAAAGTACTTAAGGAAATGAAGCTTGATACAGATGTCCTCTGAAGAAACATTCACTTTTATAACTTGAATTGGTCTTGTTTAGAGCACACATCCACTTGTGTGAATAAACCATGCAGTACGGCAAGTATAAAACGCTGATCACAAGTCACAGGTGCAGGATGTCTCCTAACCCTAATCAGAATCCAAAATAGAATTTTAGCTTAAGGGTAAACTGCTTGTCGTAGTCATTTATCAATAGAGCAGTGACCTGCCCTATTGACCTGTGACGTGTGACCTGTGTTTTGTACCTGCCACCATGCAGTGGTGTGTTACAGCTGTCTGCGTGAATCAGTCTGGGAGAATCTTTTGTTTTAGTTTTCAGGTCTTCCGAGACTCAATCCTTGACTCAATTCTCGATAGCTTGTTATCGATTTTAAGGAAGGCACTGTAAGTTGTCGGTCAATAGGCCAGGCTTTCATATATAGAGGATATTCAATATCATTCCATTCATATCAGCAGCTCGGGACCATTTCTTTCCTTTTGTTTGAATAAACAGAACGAAAACGATGCAACATTAAACAGCGAATAAAAAAAGCGAAAGCTAGTTTCAAAAACACGCTTTCCAGCTAGTTAATGATTTTGTGTTAATGCAAAAAACATGCATGTGTTTTGCCTGTGTGTTGGTCGCTTATCTCTGGGCTGTACTGTAGTCGTAGAGGAACAATGCCCTCTGGGAATCATCCAACTTGGCACAAGTTATGCATTCTCAAGTATGAAAACAACAAAATAAAGAAACACAATATAAATATATTTTGGTGAAAGCCATGCACACCTTTCAGGAAACATACAGCATGCATAACTGACAAGCTTATGGTTTAAATGTAGCTGCTTTGTACTCTAAAAGGCAACATGTAAAGTTTGTTTAAACTCTTTCACAGCTACTAATTTTAACTTTCATTTTTTGGAACCAAAGATTAATCAATAGATCTATCATAAATATGTTTATCCATCCCTCACAAATCATTAAAAGCATGTGGATTTGATGAAAATGTCAGAAGAAAGCTTTTCAACATTATTGTGCACACTGAAATAATTCGTTCAACTTCACTTAAAATTACTCAAGTTTGCGTTCTGATGTATTTAAAAAAGTAGAACTTCAAGAGTAGACAGAGGAGGGGGCGCCTTGGAAATGCTGGAGGCAGCACACTGGTGTAACAGAGTTTAAAAAGATGGGAATCAGTTGGAATGTGGCAGTAAAAACAGCCCAGACCAGAGCTTAAAGAGGAGCATCTTTGATGGCCTCTGCTCCACTTGGGGCCAAGGGCCAAAGAAGTAGTAGTCATCGGTGAAACATCATCAAAAGACACCAGTATCAGACCATCTATAAAGTAATTTCTTGAGACTTGGGCAGAAAACTATTTATGGAAATAGTGAGTAATTTAAAACCTTGAAATTACTTGCAGTTTTCAATCAACAAAACTAGCAGAAAAAGTGTGTCAACTAGAGTAGGAACAGCCTCTTTAATAGTAGATAAGAAAAAGAACAGTTTGCATTAATGTTTACATTGTTTCATCACCCCAAGAGGGGGCATGCACTTAAGAAGTAGAATTCGTATTGGAACACATTAACTTTTATTTCAGCAGCATACATGCGGGTGAAGTACAAGTGTTGTTCATAAGAGCGTATACAACTGTAATTTAGAGTAGAGTTCATAGCAGAGTATTAGAATTACACTTAAAAAGGGGAAAGATCATCATCATGAACTTGAATTTTTATTCAAATCCTATTCACTTCAAAACTGAAACTTAATAGCTAAACGTAAATCCGATTTATAAATTATTGGAAAGGAATCGATGAAAGTGAAATAGATGTTCAAAACCATGTGAAATGCATAAGAGAATTTTCAGGTTACTCAATACGGTGGAATAAGATGCAAATCATGTAAGTTTGTGCCCAAAACAAACAATAAAAAAGCAAAATATTGTCCACTTACTATTATTCTTTCTACAAAAGTAAGATTTTAATTTCCTCCCACTACAGGAATCCCAGCGGGAGTCGAGCTGATTGGCACACTGATTCCTTGGTAGCCTCCTTTCGACTGCATTTGGACTTGAATTGACCCGAGCTAAAAAAAAAAATTATCAGACATTTTAAGATCGCTTTAGCACGCTATCTGATAATCAGCTTCTGTTTATCCACCTTCATTATTGTCAATAGCATGACCTACAATGCGAGGTGCGAAAAAAACAAAGGAAATTTGTATTTCAAAGCTGAAAGATCTCGAAGAGTGGTTACATAGGTGTCACAGAACCTACTCAAACAGTAACTTTAGTCCATTTGTAAGACAGTAGTTAAACGTAAATAAAATATTTAGAAGAAATTAAATTTTGCTGTATATCAAAATTCAAGAACAATTGTTTTTAAGACAAATAAAAGCAAATCTCTCGAGTTAAACTTACGTCTGAGCCGGACGCCATATCGCCGCTTCCTATATGACCCGTGTGCTGTGGACAGAATCAAAACCAAAACTTGAGTTTAATTAAACTAACACGTTTCTATCTGTGGGGATAAAATCACACTACAAAACAAAGCACTTACTTTAAAGTTCGTTGGCTGCCCAATCATGGAACGATCTATTTTTCTTCTTCTCTGTAAAGTTAAGAATACGAGCAAAGAATTTCAGTTAGAATGGATCGCAAATCGGCGCGTAGCACTGGCATGCATGTTCCAACAATATCCGTACCGGTTGAGGTTGCTCGGTCACACAACAAGGAAAACACACCCATAACTCGCTCATTGTACTCTACGGAGTTCTTCTGATCGACAGCAGTACACGATACAGTTAATCTTATCTAAATTTTTGCCGCAAAATCATGGCGAACTTGTCTACTTTACGAGTTCTACTTCGATTTCCTTCCCACACTTCCACGAGGGTGCGGTCGCTTAAAATTTAAAACTGAGCATCACGGGTACCGGAAGTCGTTTGAATGAAGTCGCTTCCTCTTTGCATTTGAAATACAAATTGCTTCCAGCTTTGAAAAATTTTCGACCCAAGATACGCTGAAAATGCTGGCGTTGGAACCAAGGTCAAATACCGTGATAAGAGTGAGCAGGCTTTTTAATATGTTCAATATAAAAACGAAGGCAATACATGAACATGACAAGAATTTCCCTTAAGAATGCACATTGAGTATTGTCATCTTTAAATTTTTAGCTCTAGATACAGTCCAAATTATCTGGGCAAAACAAAATTGCCCTCGTACTCATCCTTACATACATTTACGACAACAAAATAGTTCTGAAATTTAACGTGACATGAAAATGTTAGAGAAGGCCATATTTTCTGATCAATTCACAATTTCTTTAATCTATTTGCAAGTTGGAAATGGCAAAGCATTTAGATTCATGCAGAATTAAAACAACTGACTGACACACATTTCATTTATGCCAGTGCTTCTGAAAGGTTTGCACGATATTTCACCAAGGTCGCCAATTGGCCTTGCCCTATCAAACTTTAATCCTAGGTTTTCACAGATGGTATCTTCCCTTTCTCTATTAAAAAATATTTGCTTAATTCCGACATTTAAATAACGGTGGTGATCCTCGGAAGCGTTTGTAATGAGCCTCGAAAACTTTTGTTCGTGTGTCATTCTTTCTGATTCTCGAAATTTTGCCATGGAAATTTGACTTTTTAAACCAGGGACTCGGCGCGGATTTTACCAAACTCTGAAAAAGAGAAATTTGCAGATTATGCACTTTGTTGTTCTTGATCGCGTGCCACCTACACGTCTTTATAGATCAGCTTTTCTTAGCAACGTCACTATTTTATAAAAAAATTTCTTCAATACCCTGCAAACATGAAAAGTCGCCTACCGGAAAATAGGGAACTGGGAACAACTGCATAACAGGATACACCAATGTTTCCTACAGACTTATCAAAACCATAATCAAGGAAACGAAAGAAAGCTTAACACGTCTCGATGCATACTTTTCTTCAATAAATTTCCTCAGTTTAGTAATTTCGTGCGTGTGTACGTGATATTTTTATCAAGCGAACGATTCACGTCTATACGTACGCAGATAATATTTGTTTCTCAATAATGTCAGATATTGGAGTTACAAAATGGTGACAAGCAAGGTGTCATATTCCTACCGAAACTGACCAACTTTATTGTTGCCAAACAATTGCTTCGCTTTTATGTTGCGACAACAGCGACCATTGCTAGAATTTTTACAGAATGTTTGCTTCGTTTGAAAAATATCAATTTTACGTTTCAATAGGGCAGAGCAGACCTTGTCGAGATGGTAACAAAAGAACAATTCATATCCTGTTTTGCATCTCAATTCTCGCGATCGCAGTCAACTGTGAAGCTAGAAGTTTCGACAATGGTTGCCAAAATCTGAAGCCAAAAGTTTCCATCCTTCTCCATTTCACTTTCAGGCTAGTTTCTCAAAGAGAAAATCAAGATCTAAAGCCACTTAGAAACAAATGCTCTTAATGAGGAGAGAGCGTAAGCACGTAGGACAAATTTTGATCTCATCTACCATGGGAATTTGTGTAAATTTACCAAGACAACAGAAATATTTGCCAAAGCATTTGGGTATTAAAGAGTTTTGATTAAACATGTTCACAAAATTAACTTATGTAGACGCAAAAAAGGTACAAGAGGCAACTGCAAAATATCAGGCGGTGGAAAATCCCTAACAGTTGTGCAATTGGTATCGATCACTGATCGAAAACATGACTGACATTGAATTAGGGGCGAAACAACGGACGTTGAAAAGGATTTAGATTTACGCAACTTACATTCACACACATTTACGAAACGTCTGAAAAACGGACTGCAGATTATGGTCGAATGTAAAACGCTAAAAACAACTAAACCTTACCTGCTCCGTCCCCCTTGATCGCGCTCCAAAACATGCTCCAAAGCTCATCGCCATTTTCCTTGTCGCGTTGCAGCAAATAACTCTCGATTTCTGCTCTTTTGCTCTCACCAAAGAGAATTTAACTTACTGAAAAATCTCTAAAGGCTGCTAGGAGCGGCTATTTTGAAGCAGAAACAGAAAATTATCAGCAAGGTAAAGGAAATAAAGCAGAGTTACGGTAAAATGCCCTCCAACAGTCGCAAGCGCGCGTATGTTATATCAAGTAGCATCTATTTTCAGCACACTGTCAGATGACCAAAAATATGCGACAAGTCATTAGCATACAATCATGTTTACTCGGCACCAAAACCATTTACAGTTTTTTTAATGGCCTCGGTAGTGAATATCCTGGCGAGTTTGAAAATGATCCAATGATCTTAAGACAAACAAGTCACCTCAATTCTCGGCTGAACTGAAATAATTTTCTTTGGCGACAACCCCTCCCCAGCAACGAATAAGGCAGTAAAGAGTCTAAAGAAACAAGATGACCGTAATAGGACTAATTCAGTGCCCCCCGCAAGTTATGGGAAATACCCAGCCTAATGATTGTGTCAAGGACACAATATAACCAGTCAAGCTAGCTTAAGTTGCAAATAGATGTGATCTATATGGCAATGGAAATGAAATGTGCAAATTGTAAAGAAACAAATTAATTATAATGGCCACACGTGCGGTCATGTGCTCTCTGCGTGTGCACCGGTACTAGTCAGGCAGTAGTGAGTTGCGGTTTGTAAACCGCACGACTCGACGACGTGCAGACTTATATGAAGCCAAAAAATATTGTCGAGTCTGTTTCTCCCGGGGGGGTACTCGATATATCCTTGGGTGGGGAGGTGCGGCCCGGCTCCTCATACCCTGACCCTGTGTAAGACAAAAATCGCTGATTTTCCTACCCTGTTTAAGACAGAATTTCGATTTTTGATACCCTGTTTAAGGCATTCGTAGAACGTACGCGCAGGCTGTTTATCGTCCAAGAAAAGATACCCTCCTTGAGACAAAAATTGATAAAATCGATACCCTGTTTAAGACAAAAATCCCGTAAAACATACCCTGGCTGGCCGCACGTCCCCATTAAGCCCTTATAAGGGAGTATCCCCCCCCGGGCTGTTTCTCCAGGGACATCAACAATTCCCTTAAGGTATAGATAAAATTCCTAGTAGTAATAAGGGTCAAGGTAACAATTCAGGCGCTCTTTTTGGGTGGGGTGTGCGACTCGCTTCTTATTTGCCCGATAATATCCCGGATCTCGGGGGAATACCATAGGACAAAGATGGTGATGCTCTTTCTAGGGGGAGGGTATTCCCATAATGGCTTATGTGGGGAGGCTCTTTCACGCTTCAGGCGAAAGGGTAGAGATTTTGCCAGTTGAAGTATAAGAAATGGTAGGAAAGTCTATCCTTTCTATCTGTAAAAAGCCCAAAGGTCGAAGGATGTAATTTAAGGAAAAAGTCGAAAACGCCCTGGTTTTGTGATTTACTCATATTTACAAGACGGTACATTTACAGCAGTTAAAAGGATGCAAAATTCTAAACAAGCTAAGGTATGTGAAAGAGGCACCATTTGTTAATACAAGGTATATAATAGAGGTACCTTTTCTATTAAAAACGACATATAAGACGGAGTAGGGGTCGGACCTCGGGGTGGAGTCTCCCCGGGCTCTGTCAACTACCCCCAGGGTGCTTTTGTCTTGTTGAGGAGTATAGATTGGCGATTTTGGTTCACTCAGAGATTTCAGGGTAGAAAGCTTTTTAGCTTTTTTTACATTTAAAGATATCGCTCAGGGTTGTCTGTAAAGAGAAAATATAATCACCATCGAATTGTGTTGAACTAAAGCATTCAAACATCTTTTGCCCATGTTATGAGCTCAGTGTTTTTGCCTAATTTATATTTAAGTCAATATCACTCATATATTGGTCCTAGCAATAAATTGCATCAGGGCTGTCTGTTTCCGTAAGGCCTCTTTTGAGACAAAGCCTGAACCAGGTCCCCGCAATTTTTCAAGTAGTACTCCCATCCTTTTCATACGTGAGTCGCCCCCGGGCAAAAAAACAACCCCTTTCCTCGCTCTTCCTTATGGCTTTTACCAGACATCACGTTTACAACAACCATTGTTTTTATTATTAAAATATTTGCAACTAGTGAAATAAAAGAATATTGTTATATGAAACAATGTGCCTCTGATGACGTCTGCGTGAGTATCGCTATCACGGCTATACCGTAAAGGATGGGATTTCACAAGTTGAAGTATATTGTGTGACAGAGTATAGAAAAATCGAAACTTGTGATATAAAAAGACGATAGCCAAATCCTGCTGTTTTATCCGAGACAAAAGTAGACATGAATAACAAAACAGTTGAGAGAAAAGCTTACTTAAGGTTTCCCTTTCTCTTTCGGTTCTCTTTGAATCTCACTGAATTGAATAAAAGCTCGCATGATCTGACTGGTTAACGAAGCGAGGTATTTAGCTTGGAATTGCGAGTAGAAAACGAGGCTAAGTGATCATTCGATGCAAATGTTTCTTCCTTTTCATTGGCCCAACACGTGACCTGCAAATAACTGCCTACAAATAATGGTGTGCTCATGCTCAATGTCGTTCATGACTGTTTCTACTACCTCATTTACTAGGAGTCATTGCTTATCGTATCAACAACTGCAGTCATCCGTATTAGCTCATAGCTATTCCTTCTTTCCAAGAACAATTAGAGTGTGGAACTTACTTCCTTCAGATGTAGCAACATCTTTGTCCTTAAATAGCTTCAAGCAATCAGCCATGCCAGCTATAAGATCTCTAAAAGTGCCACGGCACTTACGTAGGCTTTAACCGCAAACCGTCCCGCCCAGTATTAGAGAAATCTATTTGGGCGTATTTCATTCTAAGTTCTAAGTTCTAAGTTTTTGGTTACGTTTTTGGCTTTTTTGGCTGCAAATACTATTCTGCTCATGCGTAAATGAAACCACGCTTGCTCCTTGCTCGTTTATGTGATCTCTGTCATTACTCCTGGAAGGCAGGGCGCGCTAACCGCTTTCCGAATATATTATTTATTCATGAAAACAAACTCAGTGATCGAATGATATAAAACAATTATTGAACTCGGTTATCGCAAAATATCGTGATTTGTCAGTGTCTCACAGATCAATTTTTCTACAATGTCATTTTAAAATGTTTTCAAAACCATTGTCACCCCTTTTGAAGAGCCAAAAACAAACAAAAACGTTTTTCAAAGTAAGCCGGATCATCTTCCTTGTTTTGAACTGAACTACAAATTCCTCTACAAAAACCGGCCCTTTCGCTCGCGACAACGAGAAAGCAAGAAAATTCTGTCAACACGGCCCAGAAAATGGCAAACAAAAGTTCAACCAAACAAGAAGGAGAAGCCACAACGGGGGAAGTGCCAGGGTCGATTGTCACATATACAGAAGAAAAAATAAATACCTTTAAAGACGACATGGCCTCTGAAAACGCGAAAAAGAGTACTAGCACCTCCAATACGCCGCTTGCTGATCGTGGTACTTAGAAAAGTACAAAACAGAGCTGAACTTTAACAGCATTTCTAAAACAATTCAAGGTACTTACGTTATATTAATCGCGATGTTAAACTTTCAGTGCTTGAAGACTTCATTTCTTTCAGTTTTGCCACCGAAGAGGCCGAAAGGTGTAAATTATTTTCCTTCTCGATCCGTGAAATGATTTGGAAATTTGAAAAAAGATATTATGGATAAACGGCTTGTAAATTCAGTGAAATGCCACTATTTGTCCTTAAGATTAGTGTGTATCTTGTTTACATGTAAAAGGTTTGAAAACAAATGAAAAACAAGCACAAGATACAAATAAAGTTGTCGAATGTTGAAACGGTGTACGAGTGACTTTGCTTCCTATTCGCTAACGCAATGACAGCTCTGACAGTTGACTTTGAAATGGCTTTCTGGAGCGCGCGCTCACTATGAAAACAAACGATATTATTGCTGATTTCTTTTTTTTCAATTTTCCGATATCAAGGAAAATCTATTACCTGACTCGTGAATTCCGCGTTAAATCGCACTTGAAAACCGATATCGCACTCATCGCTTCCAGTTCGTGCGTGCAATTTAATGCGGAATTCCTTCGTCACGGTAATGAATTTTCCTATAGAATTGCTGACTTGTTATTTATGTCCACAGAAAAATCTGTCATTGAGGTATTTTAAAGCGCATGCCACAACCCATGGTTGACATCCTTGCTTCCCAGTTATGATTGGCACTGATCATCCTTGCCCCATACCCCTTGAGCAATCCACACAGAGATCCAGGCAATCCAGGCGCGGCTTCTCGAGACGGACCAATCTCGTACCCAGAGTCTTCAGGCTTTTTGGACTCTGGGTACGAGATTGGAGACGGACCGATTCGCTGGCGAACAACCCTTCCCTAAGGAGACGGTACTTCGGGGAATTCGGGTTTTAAGAGACGGGAATAAAAAAATTCCCAAGGCCTTCCATAAAAAACCCCAAAAGGTCCCTGAACCAAAAAATTAATCCCCCAAAAATTCCATCCTGAATTTCCGAGCCTTCAAAATTTCCAGAAGCCGTGTAAACAGGTTTCGGGTTGTATTTCGCAGAAGTACGCGCCACCCCTCCATCTTGTTTCGATCGAATATCCCCAAAATTAAAATCCCTACTAAATCAAGCATCCCTAACTTGAAAATCCCAGTAAAATTCCCTACCCCAAAAAAATCCTATAATCGAAATTTCGGCCTCGATCCCTAAAACTCCTTCCATCTTTCCCGTCACTTGAAATCCGGAGTTCTCTTATGGGATCCCTTTCCTTTTACCTCCTTCCACTGTGTTGGTACCCCCGGCTAAGTTAGAGTTACCCTGTTCTAGGCTGCAAGGGTGCGCAAGCAACAGGGGGGGGGGATGAGATTTTTCCCACCACCGCCCCCGTTTTTCACTTTGCTTGTTTTATTTTTGCGAAGTCCCTACTATCCGAGAGCCTAGCACTGGCTAAGTTAGGGCAGGTTTGTGCGGCAAAGGTTCCTGAACCCAGACTGGAAATAAAATTAAAAACCGACTCCTTTAAGGCCAAGACACGCCAAAGGGTAATTTATAGTTTGAAGAGGTGATTCTTAAATGTTTTTTTTTTTTTCACGCAAAACAATTCATAAAGTACATAATTCTAAAATGAGCTTATTTTAAACAGAATCGTTTTGTTAGTACGTTTGCAAGGTAGTTGGCGTTGCGGTCCTGTGCTCTCAGCGAGTTCACCTATTAGCAGGTTGTGTGGCAGGCGTTCGAAGGAAGGGCAAAGGAGGCAGAACGGTCAGAATTAACGAATCAATTTACTCCCACATCAATGAAGCACAACATTAATGTTTCTTTTGAAACTATAACCCCTTCATTCTCATGTTTTTACTCAGTTACGCCAAGCGAAATGCCATCCCTAGGGCTAAGATCCACTCAAGTTTTTCCGTACACCGTGCACGCATCTTAGTTACAGTGTATTTTTCAAGAACGGAATTCTGAAACTAAGATGAGCATTTTTCAAAAAGAATCGGAATTAAACGGCGTTTTAAACAATTTTCAATTTGGCAACGCCCCGATACAACATTGTTGAAGGCGAATACAGTAAACACCCGCTAATAAGAACATGTGGATTAAGAACCCCCTGGCAGTGCCCCTTTAATACCCAAAAATTCAAATTCAAGAACCTGGAGTTTAGCCAAGCAAGATCAAGCAGGTTTTTATATGTGGGTTATTATGATAAAAAATTTAACCAGGAGTGAAAGTTTGAGATGTAAATTGTATAACAAGAACATTATCTACTAAACTGTATTAAACAGTATATAAATTCAGTAATCAGTTTTGTTAGGGTTATATTTAACAATTAGTCGCCTCAGGCGACGCGAATATCGGCGAAAATAAAATTTCCGACTCCGAAACGTCAACAAATCTGGCTGCCATTCTGAAAACTGGTAGCCTTCAATGTTATAATCACCGCACGGTGATTATAGCGGGATGAAGCGAAGCTCCTAGCCAATCATAGCACTCTATTTTCGATAATCATCAATGTATTTATACTAAATGATAATAAACATTGTGAATAAATAGAAAGTTTATATATTGTTCTTGCATTCCACAATCTATCATCTCCTTCATGGAGATTAAGAACCTAATTAAGAACCTACTTAGCCTCAATTGCCAATAAGTACCCCAAAATACAAGAACCTATTTTGCCCGGCCGGTTTTTATAAGCGGGTGTTTACTGTAGTGTCCAAAAAAACAAATCTTTCTTTGTAAAAAACCAACTTAATGACACTCTAAGGGCGGCCTAAAAATGAAAAAAAATCGTTTAAAAAACGTGGCCCAGTCTCGTGAGTAAGGCTGCGTGCAAACGGACACAACATTGTTGGCCAACAACTCCCAACATTGTTGGATGTTACCTCTTGCGTCCGTTTGCACACCCTGTTGCATGTTGTTGGATGTTGTTGCGTGTTGTTGCGCAAAGTTTGAAACCGGTCATACTTTTAGCCCCGTGCAAACGGACGGAACATTGTTGGCCAACAACTCCCAACATTGTTGGATGTTACATGTTGCGTCCGTTTGTACACCCTGTTGCATGTTGTTGGATATTGTTACGTGTCGTTGCGCAAAGTTTGAAACCGGTCATACTTTTAGCCCCGTGCAAACGGACGGAACATTGTTGGCCAACAACTCCCAACATTGTTGGATGTTACATGTTGCGTCCGTTTGTACACCCTGTTGCATGTTGTTGGATATTGTTACGTGTCGTTGCGCAAAGTTTGAAACCGGTCATACTTTTAGCCCCGTGCAAACGGACGCAACATTGTTGGATGTTACATGTTGCGTCCGTTTGTACACCCTGTTGCATGCTGTTGGATATTGTTACGTGTTGTTGCGCAAAGTTTGAAACCGGTCATACTTTTAGCGCCGTGCAAACGGACGCAACATTGTTGGCTAACAACTCCCAACATTGTTGGGAGTTGTGGCGTCCGTTTGCAAGCAGCCTAAGTCTACGGGTACCTTTGTCTGGGCGTTCATTGTATATAAGTATGTTTATTTACCCATAATTATTAATGTAATAGCTTGGTGTCAAATTATATACATTTACAAATAACGTAAATCGATCTATCTATCTTTCTTTTCTTCTTCTTCTTCCTCATCTTCGTCGACCTCATCTTTGCCTAGTCCTTCATCTTCAAATCCCTGATCTGCATCAGGTTCTTGAAGAAACGTGTTAACAAGGCATTCGACCAACAATCTGATAACGGGAAGTAACAACAAACCGAACAGAATTCCAGCGATAAAGATGAAAACAGCGGCACTTTTCCGTATCTGAATGATGTGCTACGATACAACAAAACATCACCATTAGTACGTAATCGGTTAGTAATAAACAGAGAAATAGTTGAATAAAGTAGTGTGTGTAACATATCTCGCAATAAACGTGCAATATATATCTCGTTCTTTACGCCATGCTGTGACGACCTTGCAATTGCAAAATTACGGGCTGCATCATTCAGCATTTCGGGCGACTTGTCCATGAATGTCGGGCGAAATAACTTTGTTTTCGGGCGACTTGGGCCCAGTTGTTCGATGGCCGATTAGCGCTTAACCAGGATTAATTAAATCTAACCTGGGTTTCTTTCCCTTTGCTCAAAAGCATTTTCTCGGATAATTTTCTCTAGTATTTTTAAGAGCATCCAGTTATCAACTTGTTGACAAAAAGAATTAAACTGGATTTACTTTTTAAGCTTTCATATCTGAATTCAAATTTCGCACTAGCCATGCATTATTTTAACCCAGCTTTGAACAACCCGGTGACACTAGCAGCATCCTATAACAGCGCCACACAGTCATGTGCAATACATATATATATATATGTAAGTTTAACTGAGGAGTGGGTGGTAACACCTACGAAACAAGTTTGTATTAAACTTATGGTCATCAGAGTTGAGTGATTTTACTTTACGGATTATATATATATATATATATATATATACACCCGTTTTCAGAAACGTTTTCATATGGAGAGATATATAGATAGATATATACTTTTGTTTTCTTGCACGTGCGCACGTGTGCATTTTTCACTTGTTATTGTCCAACTTGTGAAAAAACTCGGTTCAACGATAAATTTTTTCTTCGTCGGGTTTTTTGTTCCAATTTGAAAAAAACATGTCGTTTTGAGTTTTTTTTTAAAAAAATGCACGCGCCCTGCAGTACAAATTTGCAAGGGCGAATTACATACATTAGATGATTTTGGGAATGAGAAAAACATCCCGCGAAGCAGCTGAGTTATACGGCGTCACCGAATTGGTAGGCCAAATGCCATGGCATCTGCAGCAAGTGACGAAGCATTTTTATTGATGGAGTGTATTAAAAAATGCGCTGTTCAGGGGTGTGCTTAAGAAAAATTGTAAACTAACTTAAAAGACCTTGAAAGCATTTGTGGCCGAGAGTATATTCTGTCTTCAGAATACACGTGCGCACGTGCGCCCGTGTGCACTTTCGCTTGTTATTGTCCAACTTGTGAAAAAAAGTTGGTTCAACGATAAATTTTCTTTTCTTCAGGTTCTTTGTTCCAATTTGTCGATAAAAAAATGATGCACGAATATTGTCTGCAATTCCTTTGATTTGCGTTCTCTTGCAAATTAAAGAATGCGGAATTCGGTCAGTTATAGGTCATATAATTGTTGTCGTTACAGAATAGGGGGAAAAACATCAAAGATTTTCCTTTTAAAAACAACGCAGATAAAATGAAAAAAAAAAAGTATTTTCGAAACCGTTGATTCTTTTTTTTTTTCGAGAAGGAAGATGTGATTGTGGATGTCCATATTGGATATGTGGGAAGGAGCAACAATATTAAAGCAGTTGTTAAAACGGACTAAGACGTTCATAGAAGCAGACTTTATCATAACCATGATGAGCTGATCAACGTCTCACTGAAGACAGAATAAACTCTCGGCCACAAATGCTTTCAAGTTAGTTTACAGTTTTTCTTTAAAGCACGCCCCCTGGACAGCTCATTTTTTAATACACTCCATCAATAAAAATGCTTCGTCACTTGCTACAGATGCCATGGCATTTGGCCTACCATTCGGTGACCCCATATAACTCGGCTGCATCGCGGGATGTTTTTCTCATTCCCAAAATCAGCTATATAATTCGTCATTGCAAATTTGTATTGCAGGGCGCATGCATTTTTCTAAAAAAAAAAAACGTAAAAGGACATGTTCTTTTCAAATTGGAACAAAAAACCCGACGAAGAAAAAATTTATCGTTGAACCGAGTTTTTTCACAAGTGGGACAATAACAAGTGAAAAATGCTCACGAGCGCACGTGCAAGAAAACAAAAGTATATATCTATCTATATATCTCTCCATATGAAAACGTTTCTGAAAACGGGTGTATATATATATATATATATATATATATACACAAAGGCTTGTCAATACAGGAACGAGTATAGCTAAGACATGAAATAAAGACAAGAACACAATGCCAGCAGACACAAGAAAATGCTCCAGAATATGTTTTTTGGTGACTTTCCCAGGTTGTCGCTGACTGGTTCAAATAATTCATTCCGTTGCAGAAAAATGTTGTAGAACCGTCTGCACGAAGGTTAGTAGTGCCCTTTGCACAACCTTCTGAAGTTCATTAAGTTGAATTCTGTTTGATGTATCAAAGGGACAAATTTCCTGTCGTAACGGAACATGCTCCTACGACATGCATGACCCCTAGTGTTTCCCATCCTTTCGGGTGTTGAGAGGCATTTTTAATATCATCAAAGTCGAAACATTAAAATAGAGGAAAAACGTCCATACCTTTGCATCATTCATGAGCTCTTCAATGAAGATGTCACTAAAATAATGAATAAATTTCAGATTCAGACACTTTTGAAAATGACATCACTCCTGACTCATCATTATTTTGCACTCTTGTAATTGAATGCGTGATGACACATATCATTTTGAAGTAGTTCGTGCCACATGGCCTTTATTCATTCACCCAAGCCATCCACGATGCATTGGGTGAAACTCAAGCAGCAGCTCATACTCATACTCCAGCAGCAGCACTCAAGCAGCAGCTCAAACTCATACTCCAGCAGCAGCACCTGGTATCCCTGTGGGGTAGCCCCTTGAGACCCTATTCTAGCAGCATCCTGTTACACTTTGGGTGACAATGAAGATCTTAGTACTTATAGCAAAGCACTGAAATGTAGGTGCTGGGCAACATTGAATTCATAGTTTCAGCAGAGCTTTTGTGCTCCCTTCATTATTATTATTATTATTATTATACTTACAATTTGCTAACTGGAGGAGGAACTGGTTGAGATGCAGCCAATTTGTAGCCTTCTTCTATGAATTTGATAAATGATTCTTCATCCATCTTGCCCTCTGAATACAAATACTGCTTTCCCTGCTTAAGACTGACAAAAATATTTGTAAAATCACTTCAGTGCTCTACTAGTACCCACTTCCCAGGGGCGGGGTGGGGGTAGACTCCCATGTGAAAGAGATGGTGATGCTCAATAAAAAAGAATTTTATCCCTAAAAAAGACAAAAATCTATGACGGCATTTGTTACTTTTAATGGTGGAGCTTCATGGGAGTGCTTGCGGATAGAGCCTCACAGCTAAGAAATTTGGTTATTTATCCATCCGAGAAATCTTGATAGTCACATGGTCAGCACTCGTTAACATCCGTCGAAAGGCCCTTGGACACCTTATGAAGTTTACACAAGGTAGATTAAAGTAAACTGCACTGCACTTATCAAGGTGATGAACGATATTTTGTTAAAGATGAACTCTCAACATGTCACTATGTTAATTTTATTGGATTTCAGTGCTGCTTTTGACACTGTTGATCATCGAATACTTTTAGAGAGACTATCTGATGAGGTTGGCATACGTGGGACTGCTCTGAATTGGTTTAGATCGTACTTGTCTGATAGAAGTCAGCGCGTTTCTGTACATGGAGTTCTTTCTTGTCCTTTTAACTTGAACTGCGGGGTACCCCAAGGCTCATGTTTAGGGCCTTTGCTATTCATAATATATGCGTCCAAGCTGTTTAAGATCATGGAACATCATCTTCCCAATGCTCACTGTTTTGCTGATGATACGCAGCTGTATCTGAGTTTTAAACCACTCTGCAACACTACTCAAGCTGATGCTATACAAGCTATGGAAAAGTGCATTGACGCAGTGAGGAAATGGATGATTCAAGATCGGTTGATGATCAATGATGATAAAACGGAGTTTTTGTTAGTCGGCACAAGACAACAGCTTGATAATTAATTAGATTCGTATTCCATAACTTTGTGGGCAATAATCGTATCAGTCCAAGCCTATGTGTTAGAAACCTTGGATCATGGTTTGACAGCAACTTAAGCATGACTGATCACATAAACAAGGCTTGTAATGCGGCATTTTATCATTTACATAACTTGAGACATATTACGAAATACTTGTCGAGAGATTCTTTAATTACTTTGATTCATGCTTTTATAACCAGCCGTCTTGACTATTGTAATGGTTTATTGTTTGGCTTACCAAAGGTGCAGATTGCTAAATTACAGCATGTACAAAATGCAGCAGCAAGACTTATTCTTGGCATTGGAAAGTTTTCTCACATTACACTGGCGCTTTATGAGCTGCACTGGCTTCCGGTTTCTTTGCTTATTGACTATAAGATTTTACTTTTGGCTTTTAAATGTATTTATGACCTAGTGCCAACTTATCTTAGTGATCTTATTAGTATAAAATTGAATTCATTATATAATCTTAGGTTTACTGGTAAGCTCTTATTGGACCATCCCAAGGGAAAGATGCTTACAACATTGGGAGCAAGATCATTCTCAGCAGCAGCTCCGAAACTCTGGTATGAGGAGCTACCTGTGGAGCTTCGTCAAGCAACATCACTTAACAGTTTTAAATCTCGACTTAAAACCTATCTTTTTAAGAAGTATTTTTATAGTTTGTAACTTAGTTTATTTTATTCTCATGGTAATGTATTTTTGTTTTCTTTTAAACATATGATTGTAAAGCGCTATTGATCAGCACATGTAAATATGCGCTATATAAATTGGTAAATTATTATTATTATTATTATCAACCCCAACCCAAAAAGGAACGGTCCTCTCATTTTCTCGTCCCCTAGCTAACCTAACCAGTTTCGAAACAGTGCTTAACCCTAATCAGTAAAGGGAGTGCTTAACCCTAATCTGTAAAACGCAGTGCTTAACCGGCTAATCCGAAACGATAAGGAATACTACGTTGTGTAAACTTCATAAGGTGTCCAAGGGCCTTTTGACAGGTGTTAAAAAGTGCTGACCTAGTCTCATAACTATGCAGCCATCCCTGCACCACAGGGGCACCAGTGTGAGATCTCATACTTTCTAGCTTGTGTGGAAGCCTGCAACCTGATATTGCACATCCATGTAGTGGTCAATTTACAGCTCTCAAAAGAAGGTTTCCACTGACCAGTATCAAATGCAGGCTCAGGTATCGACCAATTGAGGTTACCTGTTTTTTTTTTTTTTTAAGTTATCTGCTGTTTTTTCAATTGATCGCAGTCTCTTCTAAGAGGATTTCTTTCCAATGGTTATATCATTATTTGAAGTAAATTAGAAGTTTATTAAGAGAAGCTTCACTTGAAAATTTGGCCAAATCTATAATACTGTCTTATTACCAGTACTTGTTATTTTTTTGTGAACAACCCTACGCTAAAGTGTACCTTTACATGTATGGGTAAAAATATTAGCTTTCTGTTGCATAAACAATAAAAAAAATTTTCTGTCCTGAAGATCCTAAGTGAGTTTGAAAGCCCTTAATCAACATTCTTAACCCTCCCAGTTAGAATTTTTTAACCTGGGTTGATTCTCAATAATTTCCTTTGTCTCCTAGCCCTAATTATTCATGAATTAGGGCTAGGACACAAAGGAAATTGAGAATAAACCCAGGTTAAAAAATTTTAACCTGAATTAAATTTTGACCTGCAACATATGCACTGCCACTACGCAAATTGGCATTATTTTGTCCGCAACATTTAGTTCATCACTCCAAACATAATACTACTAGAAGTTTAATTCTTTTGAAACAGTTTATACTGTCGTTTGGAGATACTGGAACTGCTGAAATTATAACAATTAAGCTTTTATTGTAGGATATCTCTTTGGGAATCAAAAGGAGAGAAAAATTAACACCAGAAAGGAAGAATACTCACAGTGTAACAAAAGGCCATCTTGCTACATCAAATCGCCTCAATGTTACTGTAAAAGGTAAAAAAACAAAGAATTACAATAAAATTGAATATTTTGGAACAAAGTGAAATGGGTGCATAAACTGATCATCAGTATACCTTAAGTTTTTGTATCATAATAAAAAGTAAAAAAAAAAATTATTAGCCCACTAACTCAGGCTTTTCAATGAGGTTACAAGTAGGTGGCAAAAGCTTTGGAGTAGGCGTAGAAGGAAAAAACTCGCCCCAAAGGCTGCACAACTTGCAAGCGCTGAAGGTGCGAAATTTAAGGAGTCCAGGGGCATGTGCAACAGAAAAGACTTGTAACTCAAACTACAAAACAAATATAACATGACAAGGTCACAGAATAAATATTTATTATCTGAGTCTGAATGTTGAAAAATGTCAGCTCCCTTTCCATTTCACATGTAGCAAGAACAGGACCAATAGAAATGACCAATGGGATCTAACAAAAGTGCTCATGACTCCACAAACAATAGTTTTTATCAGGGTGTCCGTACTAGTGAAGTTCCTGTGAGGCAAGAGCTGAGTACAATGAACTGGTCAAAACTGTACCTCTACTCTACATATATAGACTGGTGCAGAAGCTGACATGTATGTGGAGCTGACATGTATGTGAACTGGGGAAGGGGGGCATTGGCAGAGGTTCAACTGCAGTTGGAAAGTTTGATTTTGCAAAAACCCTCAATAATGTATTTAGTAATACTTTCACATTGGGTTTTCCTCATATAATAAAATATTTAAATTGTAAGGTATTTTTCTTTTATATGTCCTTCCAAAAGTTATTTCTGTCCCTTTTGTTAATGAGTAAAAGCATAAAATCTCACAAAACACATTTTAGGACTAATTTAAGTCATTACAAATTAATGAAGAATAATTAGAAGAATCAAACAAAACTCATACTTACAACTACTCCTCGGTGGTAACACTAAAGCAAAATTTAACTTGCTGCCTAACCTAAAAAGTTACAATAATTTATTAGACATGCAACTGAATGGAAACACAGATTGTTCATTACAGATCAGATCTCACAAAACAGAAGCTCAAAATTATTGGGGGTCAACCTTGTTACTGTACTCTTCTCTTCATATTGACACTAAGTCTTGTGCTGGATTTGTCTCAAATAGTCAAACTACTGGGATGTCAACTTGGCACTTGGCTTCATGACAGAGAAGCTTTTGGAGAGGTTAAATGAAATATTGGCTCAATCTAATAATAGTAATATTAATTAATAATATTATTACTGGTACATAACAATATCCTCTTCCCTCATGGGGCTTTTCAGGGACAATGAAACAAATAAATTTTACAGTAACAAGGTTTATTAGAATCCCAACTGGTAGGAGACAAACCAGTTGGCTATGTACAGGCGTGGCCAAGGATTTGACCTTGGGACCACCAAGAACAAATCCATCTAGCAGTCAGGGCAGGACTTGAACTCAGGATTACAAGTCCAGTGCCCTAATCACTACACTCGGTCATGCTGCCTCCCACAGCCTCTAAACATGTCTTTGAAGTAACTTAACTCTTATTAGAGCCATTTTTGCAGTGAACTGAGAAACACTTTGCAGCCAATTGACTTCATGATGCAGTGAAACCACTTGCAGCAAAACAACTTTGCAGTGAAAAGACCTGACACCTTTATGCCAGAACCTTTAGGCTTCAATGAAGTAATCACCAAATATAACTGAATATTTACTGAATCAGTCAATTATCAACTATAATACATTGGTCGATTGTTAAGTAATTAAGCTGAATTCCTTCTTTGTTTTGTCAGGTTTTCCTCAATACTCACCTTGATAAGCTAACTGCAGCTGTAGCTATTTGTAAGTGGCAACTTAAGCAATTTAATAATATTGAACTTAGGAGATTCAAATAAAGTTGTTATTGTTTTTACAAAGTTGAAAATATAGCACACTTACTTTTCTTTAGCTTTTTCTATTGCTTCATCTGCTTTCTTGCACTCAGCACACTCTGGGTCTCTGTCAGTAAATGAGCTGCAAAAGCCAAACATTTGAGTCAAGTTTCATCAACACAATCAAAGTTTGTACTTCATTAAATATGCAGAAATTATTCTGCACATGCACAGATTAGAACTATATGTTGCCATATTATAGCAGTTTTTGCAGAGTGGGGGGAGATAATGATAATGTGGTGCTGGCATGAAAACGAAGAAAGCCGCAAAGCAGAGGCTATAAAATAATGAAGGTGTTTGTTTCCGTTGCACTGCGGTTTGAGTTTTCTTATAAAAAGCATAACATAACGAACATAACTCGGTCGTACCACCTTTTATTTCAGAACAATTTCACGTGCTCACTAAAGGTTCTAACAAATTTGATTGCCTAATTAAGGAGATGCTTCTTATAAGAAAACTCAAACCATCCCTAAATGTGCAGGCGGACTCAATTCGCGCAAAGGTATTCACTTGAAGAACTTGTGCTCCTTTGTTATTATGCTAATTTGTTGAGACTATAGAAACCAAATCTTCGCATTACTTATTCATTTTGCCTTGAGAATGGTGTCATGATGATACCGAAACGTCGGCTTTTAATGTTAATATTCGCTTGCTTATGTTTTAAGAAATCGTTATAGATCAAGAAATATTTAATTGCGTCTTAAATGATACAAAAGTGTTTGTAAAATAAACTGCGAGTTTCATTGAGTGACTTTTCTTTGAGAAACCTTGTGTCACTTGCCAGGCAACACAAAAGTTTATGTGTATTTAGTTTCATCATGGGGAAAAGAAGATGAAAAAAGCTAAAGTTTGATATGAATTAAACCTTTACAGATCCTTTACACGAAAATATGCTATTAAATTTTAGCCGAAGACATTTCGCATAAATTGTTTTTGTTTTCTTTGAAGCATGTAGCCCGTTTGCTTGATGTATTTTAAAAATGCAAATTTCAACGAAGAAACCATTCAAGGCTTAATCTGATGTTTTATGTCTCACAAGACTCTATTCCCAATGCAATTCTCAATGACTGCTTCTTAATCCTTGATACTCAATTCCGAAGAAATCGAGAATTGCAACACACTGTCAACTTAGTTTCGAACGGTACTGAAAACCTGACAAGCATACTCTCAACCAAACAGCCGAGTCACGTTTGATCTCACATCACAAAATCCTGCTTGACTTTGTTGTGGGGTGGCAAAGGCACGTAACAAAAGAAAAGTCATGTGTTAAAAGAAAACAATGCTCATACATATGTACGAACCCCAGTTGATTGGGGTTCGCATGATTACACACTTTGATCGTGATGATGTCGTTATAGATATATATCAGGCTAACGAACAGTATTTCACCATTTTTACTGCGCTTCTCAATAAAATTTGAACTCAAAAATAAAAAATTTAACCATCGCTTAGGTTTTTCACCTCCAATCAATCAATCATAATCAGACAAAATGAAACAACCAAACTGGATCGAAATTTAACAATCACAGCGTAATATTTCTGTATAACCGGTAACCCCATACATTTATTATGCAAACATGCTTCGACTCTATTCAACTATTTGTGAGAAAAGTATGAAATTCCTGCATGCATATTTAAATAAATCTAAGCTTAAGGGGGTTATACGGAAATCTTAGCGGTTTTTTTTTCTAAAGGACATATGACATTTCGTGTTCGTGTTTAAACGACCGAACGAACAGAAGCTCATAAAGAGAAAGACAGACAATGGGCAAGTACTTTTAATAGATACTGTACAAAAAGTACTTGCCTATTGTAGTGTCTATTCTACATATATAAGTTCAACTTATAAGCTTAAATTAGTCATCTTGCACTTCGCCTATGATGAACTCACAAAACTATAAACCAGTCTCCCGTCGTTGCTCCTGTTGAAGCTTGGGTTAAGTGCTCAAAATTGTCGTCATTTAGGATCTGAACAGTAGTATCGCTCCAACACTCATGACAAAGAAGGAGCAACGTGCCAAATCGCAGAAAAACATCGAACGTGCTATCCGCCATCTTGCAAAGCTCAAGTGACTGAGAAGGTTGGGAACGAGTTTTGACTAAATTAGGTTATGATGGCCATATATAGAAAACAAGATCTCCAATATGGCGGACAAGGCGGCAAGAGACTAGGCTTACTACGAACGAAAAAGTTTCAGTTTAGCTTTGAAATCAGAAAAAATGCCACTAGTAGTCATGTGTGGATACCCTTGTTCAGGAAAATCAAAGAGGGCTAAGGAATTAAAAAATCATTTTGAAGTTTCCAGAGGAAAGACTGTTCATTTGGCCGGTGACGAGAGTTTGAATTTGGAAAGAAACGCAGTTTACTCAGGTATAATGCTGTGAGTAAAGTATACCCGGAGATGCTTCTGATACAAGTTAGTTTTTAGATTTGTTCTAAAGATTATGGAATTGTAATAATTCTCATACCCATGATCGACCTGGTGATGGCTTTAAGTGTTTTGCACAGTCAGGTCCTTTGCACATTTTTTACAGCATGGCCGTGTAAGTGTGATTGCAATATTTTCTTTTTCCTTAGTATCAGCTAATGAAAAAGAGGCAAGAGGTCTTTTGAAATCTGCAGTAGAAAGGTAGCTAGCTGACTGATAAATGGTGTTCACATTCAATGATGTGATAGTTTTGTTTCAAACTTTTGTTGGTTGTAAAACACTTTTTATAGTCTTGCTTTATCGGCTTACTGTAATTTTCTTGTTACCATCCTTGTAAACCTGCTGCATTAAAAAAAACAAGGGAGCACCCACAATTCGTGGCTGATTTTCTGCCAAAGCAGTTTTTACATTTGTGTAATAATATATACTATTCCTTACTGGGATAGCCTTGAACACTGTGTATGTACTACTTCATTTGTTAGGTAGAGATCAATTAAATTTGAATAATAGAGCCTCTTTGGTTAAAAAAAGAAAATCTGCCACTTATGATTTACCAAGCAGTTAATTTACTCGAGAGAGAGTGTATTGTCCAGGTTTGGGCATATTGAAATGTTACTGAGGTTTTGAGACCTGGAAAACAGCCTAAAAAACTTTAATTGTTTGATGTATTAAGACTGTGTAGGAGTAGCCCGTTTTAAATTATATAACACTGTTTAGGGCAGAGAGGTTGAAAAACTTCCTTTTGTTTAGCAACTAAGGGCTTAAAAAAACAGCAAATTTTAGTTTTGTTTACCAAGTACTGCACTTGAGCCCATTGCATATGATGTTGCAATATTACTGTGCATATTAATTATTTGATTTTTTTTAAGGCTGATTTCAAGAGATGATATTGTCATATTAGACTCACTTAACTATATAAAAGGTAAGTAAATGATGAAAAAAAACCGCACAGTTTTGCAGTTTTGTTTTTCTTTGCTATGTAAGACGTACTACTGAGTGTATAAAGTATAAGCTGTTTTCTTTGGTTTAATTTGCCAGAGAGTGCACATTTCAAGATTAGGGTTATGGGCTACAACACCTTTAATCACACCAGCAAAATAATCCAGGCCCTTTTTCTTAGAAGAGTTTGTTGCACAGAAAGTTTTATCTCTTTTAGTTCTCTGATGCTTTATCTCTTCTCACGTCTATATATGTGCATTAGTGATTATAAGCAAAAACATTTTTTTAGCGACTCACATCAACTGGAAGTGGGCAGTTCTTGGGCAGTCAGGCATTGATAAAATGTTTTGTATAAATGCATAAAGACATTTAGCAATACAAATTTGGTTGCATCAAGGTTTACTAAAGGCGCACTATCAGTGACATACATCGCTCAAAAACGTTTTGACTTAAACTCCCTATGATACATAGAATTATGTGACAATTATAGAGGGGGAGCTTGTGTCTGTTTAAATGTATGAAGATTTCAGTTATACCAGTTATTTAGCTCAGTGATACTTTGTTATATTTCAGGTTACAGATATGAGCTGTACTGTGTTGCAAAGGCACATAAAACTACTCATTGCATTGTAAGCATGCAAACATCTTATTTGGCGGTAAAGAGAGAATGAAAATGTTAATTGCTAAAACAAAAATAGTATGAACTCAAGGAAAACATTTTTTGGTTAAAATGTATGGTTTATCATACTGAAGACTCTTTGGTAAGAGGTAAGAGTGATTAACAACTCTCTCAAAATCTTGTTGATGGACTGTGATCCAGCATTTTGCTGAATGTCAAACAGTTTTGCTCTAATTATTATTTTATTACAGAAATGGCTTATCTATCAAGATAACATGTTCACATGCACAGAAATGTTTTTTAAAAAGGAGATTTATTCATCAAAAGTAATTTACCGTGCGTTCATTTTTCTGTGCAATTGTTCAGTAATAAATCACATACAGTACACAAAATACAGTAAACTGTGGTTATATTTTTCCTATTAAATTTGTAGGTTCACTGCGATACTCCAAAAGAAAAATGTAGAGATTGGAACAGTACAAGAGAAAATGGATATGATGAAGAAATGTAAGCCATACTTCTTGCATACAATAATAGCTTTGCCCATGAAGGCATCTTAATTATTCAGCCCATCTGTAGCTAGTGTTTCAATTTTCAGTTTAGATGCAGTGGTGATGAGGTTTGAAGCACCAGAATCTAGAAACCGATGGGACTCTCCGCTATTTGTTATTCAGGTAAACGTTATCGAATGGAGCTAAGTGGCAGAAGAAGGTTAGGGTAGATTTGCACCTTTCCATTACGAGGCCTTAAAAACCTAAGTCTTTTCAGGGCCATCCTCTTTGGAGCAGTACATAATTATGTAACAGGTCAAAATTAAAATCAGGTTTACATTTTTTAACCTATGTTGATTCTCAGTTTCCTTTGTCTCCAAGCCCTATTCTAATTATGTATGAATTAGGGCTATGACACAATTTAAAGGAAATTGAGAATCAAACTACGGTGGAATTTTGATACTAACAACAAACCTCATCGATCTATATAACCAAGTTCTCAGTATAATGAACCATTTTCTTTACCCCAGTAATGGTAAATTATAATTATTATGAAAAAGAACCTCGATATAACAGCGCCTTGTTATAGTGAACACATTTTGCTAGTCCCTTGGTCCATCCTTATATCAAGGTTTTACAGATAACTGTAGGTTAACTTGTTAACTTGTATCACATACATGTACTTGTTGAATGTCGTATAGCAAACAAGTGCAGTGTTCTTGAATTAAATACGTTAAATGCATGTGCATGTAGAGTGTATGGACAAATGTCAACAGCACCATAGAGTAGAGAAGTATGACATCACAAAAGATTGAATTTGTGAAATTATGAGACGGACTGAGATGTTTACCTGGATCTTAAAAAGTATGCTCAAGTTAAATTTAGAAGGATTTGTATGGAGTCATCTGAGCATAATGTTGTTAATTTCTCACTGTCAATTTGCTCTAACAAGCTGAATTTTGGCAAGTGATGTCATCACTTCTCCACTCCATATAAATTGTCTTAAAAAGAGTTGAAAACCAAGATTACGTTGTAAATTTGGAAATTTTCAGTACTTTACTGTCAGCTTATTTTATCTTTTATCTCCAGGTGGGTGATGACCTGCCATTGGATTCTATATATGATGCTCTTATAAACAGAATACCACCTCCACCAAATCAGGCCACTCAACCAGTAAGAAAATATACTGTTGCATGTATTTAAAATTATGTTTTAAACACTTCTCAGATATAATATGCAAGATTGGATGCCTTGAAATGAAGATTATTGTAATGAATGACATTCATGTACAAATCTTCATGTAGTATCTCGTGATATACAACCCATTGCCTAACTCAAAGTTTTAAATTTTTTGTTTAATAAGCACTGATGTATACAATGTAATATTTTGTAGACCATTTATCAGCCTTTACAAAGTACAGTGAAGTAAATTAGCATCATTCATAAGTGTGCCAACATATTTTTTACACTTGAGAATGGAAATGGCATTTTTATTTAAAGATATCCTATCCACTCAGGCTGTCAAAAGGTTCTATGTTTTTTCCTGCACTAAACTAACTCACATGTAAAGACTGTGGCATTTGCAATTATTGTTTTGACATGATTCCTCTGTCATTCTGTTCTTATATTTCTAGCAACCATTATCGGCTACAAACTTCTTATATGAACTTGACAAAATAACCAACGAAATAGTGACTGTAAGTATATGAACCTCTGATTAATAATTAAAGACATGCTGAACAATTATTGTTCAGCATGTCTTTATAGATGAACATGGTGACAAGTTTATTAGCTGTGGATAAGGGTCTTTTTATATACACCCTGTAGTTCAAGTCACAGAAAATTTAGCAATCTTTCTAAAAAGACACTCTTAAAGTGTCATGTCTAAAAGAAAGTTTAGTTTCTGATTGCTGAGCATAAAGGCTTCATTGCTAAATATAATCATCCCCCTGAGAAAAAGAAATGAATTTATGTCTAAAGTTTCCACCATTTGGTTCAGGCTGAACAATTGAATGATTTATATTAGTTACCAGCAAGAAAAAGCAACAAAATATTACATGAAATGATGAAGTTTTCTTTACTGGAACTTGGGATGAAGTGATAAATGTAAAGAAGACCATTGCAGGTAAAGTTGCAACTTATGCATTTGCTAAAAAAAACCTGAAAAAAATCAGGCTTGTCAGGATTTGAACTGGCCCTGATCCCTGAGATACCAGTGTAGCACTCTGACCATTGAGCTAGGAAGCCAACTAGGTGCTGTTCATAAATTCTGTTCGTAGTATACCTGGGAAAGATGAAGGTCAAACAATGAATATATGAATTTCATATATTGGAACTGTGGGATAAAAAAATAAAATGCAAAGAAGATCATTGAGGCAACTTATGCGGTTACATGTCCATTTCCATAAGGTAATTTTGCTCCGTGATGACTCGTTTTGCTTTGGCCACACAGGTGCAACTTGTACACGAGTTTTCTTCAGTGTACATTGTAAATTTGATACCAGACAGTCAATTTGAACATCGTTCTTTCTTGCAGGCGCTGTTAAATTCCCAGCATACTTTTGTACCAGGTGATCAGGTAACAGTTCCTGGAACATCAGAAAAAATATCCTTTGATTATAAAATGTTTGTGTGTACGGCGGTCAGGATACCTCTTAATAGAGTTAGTTGACTAGGTTTACGTCATTTCTCATGAGTTCTAGCTCCAGGGTCTTTGAGGGTACTGAACAGGGCGTGAATAGTATGTGTTTGTATTGGCTTCTCTAGTGGTGTAGAGGAAGAATGGGACTGAGCTCATCATTCGTCATTACTTTTCAAAAGGTTTTGTTATTCTATCTAATATTCCACTGCACCCCACCCCCCCAAAAATAATAATAATTAAATAAATAAAAGGGCATCATTCCATTATTCCAACTCAAGCATTTCCGTTATTATTTTCTTATTATATTATTTCTCTTCATCTCACGAGGCTTCACTTCCGGCTTGGCAACTTCGTTGTGCAGGTTACCTCTTAAACTAGGATCACCCTGATATTTACGTAGTAGACCCACTCGGCAGTGGAGTTAGGTAACGAGAGACAAATACACCGCACTAGGGAGGGAGAGAGGGGGGAGCTTCTGAAATCGTCCGGTATGTGCAGACAGTATCTATGGACATTTTTCATTTTACTCCACCACTGTGGGGTGTGAAGACATGATACAAAGCTGTTAAGGGAAAAGAGTTAAAACCCTTTCTTAGATACTCTTCCCTGCTACAAACAGAAAACTATACAGCGGAGAAGAGAGGAAGACGAAACCAAATGTTTTTAAATATGGCAAATACCCAGGGGTTGTTGGGTTTGCCATTGTGTTGTCTTCTCCTCCCCTCCCCCTCCCCCACCGTATTTTTGTGGTCCTTTGTGATGACATGTCAGACGGTGCCGTTGTGCTTCCTTGACCATTTATGCTCCACGTTGTTTTGAACAGAACAGTGAATATGTCGGAGTTAAGACGAATTCGTCGACAGTTTATTACTTACACCAAAATGCACCCTGTGGAAGATACAAAGAAAATTGCGAATATGTTTGTTCAGTACTTGAACAGTAGCATACAATAAATAGTAGTGATATTTTTAGTCTATTTTTCCTGATTTGCTATTCCGTAGTCCTTAAGGTTTAATACGGGAAACGAAACTAGTTCCTCTGTGAGAGACATTCCTTAAAAGAGAAAAGCGATATAATAAACTAATATAAAACTCAATACTTCCACCCTTGAAGTCTAGCGGAAGTTAATTGCGTGGAGGAAGTTCAAGATTCTTTTTTTAAGTTTCTTAACAAGAGTATAGTCACGTGGGCAGGAAAAGCGAAAATTGTGTTGTGTCTGCTACCTTAAGTAAGGACGACGACGACGGCAGTGAAAACGTCGGTAGAAAAATGAATTTGTGTTCTTTCAAGCTTAATCGCGTCTATTCGGACCCGTTTAAGATGTCAAATGCAGGCGACTTTTCCTGGAGTTGAATTCTTAATGATTTTATTCAGGTTCAAAAAGATGAAGGAAAATTCGTCGTCGTATGTCCACGTCCTCCTTAAAGGCGATGTTACACGGGACAATTCGCAACGATGACTTTTAGCGCTACACAGCGTTGCAATACTGGAACAGTATTCGAAACAATGTCGCAACATTGTTGCAACGCTGTGTTGCGCTAAAAATCGTCGTTGCGAATCGTCTCGTGTAACATCACCTTAAAACGTCAAATTAGGAGGTTTCACGTCGTAGTCGTGCAGCAAACGTCAAAGAAATGTACTAAAAAGCGTGATGCACGTGCAGAGCTGTTGTTTTGATCATTAAACCTATTGTTTTTTGAAGTCGTCGTTGTGGTCGTCTTCGTAGTTGCTTAAGCTCCCTAATGACGAGTCTAGTCGTAGCTAAGATTATCAGAGAGTTCCTTTGCCTTTTAATTTATACCCTGAACGATCGCACCTAATCGAGGGGGGCATTGGGTTATATTAGAAACCGCAAAACCGAACAAAAAAATCATCCAAAACCGCAAAACCGCAAAAAAATTCGGCGAAAACCGAAAACCGCATACAAAACTGTCAAAAACCGATACATTAGTGACCAGTGGGGCATACAGAGCAAACTAAACTAACACTAATTTCACCAAAAAATTTGTGAATGTCATGGACTTTGTCTGAAGCCTTCGTATCTTTTTGTGTCTGCTTAAATCATAGGCTTTGTGTCTGCCGCTCTCTCGAGCCCAGACTTTGCGGCTCAATTTCCGAAAAGCCGCTAGTTATGGAGCCTAGTTAACTTAGGAGAATTTGCACACAAGTCCTCTTTAGAACTGCAATTTTGCAGTCGCAAAAAGCTATAGCTCTGGAAACTTCAATCGAAAATCTCTAATCGAACATTTCCATTTGATAACTAACACCTGAAAGTTTGGAGATTCGATTGTCTAACATGCGATTGCACTGAGCTGAGTCGACACTGAGGAAGCTAACCGGTACAATTAGTTCGTTTTCAGTTTTACATGGCAGCAGGAACTTGCTCTAAGGTTTAATGTGGTAATAAACAGATACTCAAAACAGCAGTCGATTATTGAACCTCACTGCCCTTCCATATCGCGACCTTGCACCAAAGAGAAAATTCGTCCATGCCCCTAATTCATCTTGCTGGCCCTGAGAATTGTTGTCATCTGCACTGACTTCAACTTCTTCGTCACTACTTTCATCAAATTCTTGCTGGCCTTCGCTAGAGACACTAGCTTCCTCACTCACTTCACGCTCGTTTAGATCTTCATGGGGTCTTTCATCTTCATCAACTCCGAAGTTCAGATTAACCTTACCACCAACTTCGAGATGGCGTTAATAAAGATACTCTGGCATTATGTTCCGTGCTTAGCCACTGTAGTTTCCTGCCGCACTGTCCTTTGTCTTACTGCAGCACCATATGCTGAGGCCCAGTTGTGTAAGAGGTCACAGTCATTTGCAGGAAGGCTGACAACGGACAGAGGCATCATCAACGGTACGTTATGAAGAGACACCGTTGTGTCGGGCCTTGGGTACCAGGACCTTCGACTGGTGTGATAGTACGCAGCCCAGCTTGTAGCACGTTTGACGCTCTCCTTCATCAGGTACCAAAACCGAAAAACCGCTCAGTATTTTTCGCGAAAACCGAAAACCAGATGCTAAAAAACGAAAAATCCGCAAACCGCAATGACCACCAAAACCGAAAAACCGATCTAAAAAATAGCCAAAACCGCAAAACCGAAAATCCCAATGCCCCCTTCCTAATCTTTGTTCCATCTCAGACTGCGCAAACTTTGAGGGGAAATTTGCATTATTACAAAATAGCATAGCTTTTTTCAGATGAAGATTATGGAACTTGTAACCTTCTGAAAAAAAAAAAAAAAGGGTCGCTGAAGATACCGTTTTGAAGTGAGTTTAGAAGAATTACAAAAAGAAAAATAATAAGCACTCGTATGGACCTCAAGACAGATAAATTATATATAATTAGTCATGATAAATTCGTGGAACATGTCAAGTTTGTAAAAGCTTAATTAAAACAATGGTCTAGTACTCATCAACGCAAATAGACGGATTCCTCTGAAATTTAACCCTGATAAAAGAAAAAGGGAATTTGACACTTTCATTTTAAGATAACCGGGACAGCATGGATAACAAGCGATATAAAACTAGAGTCAATAAAATATCGTTTTAATTTAAACGTTTTCTAAAAGTTCCATGTTTTTGTTCAATGCGTTGAATAGCGTGATGGGCCGACCACAGATCTTTAAAAGCAAATAAAAACTTTGTTAAGTTGTTTCTATTTTACTATAACCTTTGACACACAAGGCAAATAAACGATTGACGTATACTCAACAAGAAAAAGTGCGAGACTCGAAATACTACCAACTACCATAATGACCCTAGTTCTAGGCACTCTTCACCGCTTTATACGAGGACGATAGGACGCGATCATTTTCAGTGAACCCATTTGCGATGTTGAAAGTATTTACTTGCTTGGTCATCGCTCTCGCGTTACTCGCGCTGTCACATCCTTCCGTCGCCAGAAAAGGTCGCGGGAAAGGAAAAGTTTTGAAACGTTTGAAGATCAAGACAGTTTGCCCGAATAAGAAAGATCTGGGACAAGTCTTGTCCATTGTGAGTGCAGTCGACTTGACTGTGCGCTATACACATGGCAAAATCGGCTTGCTAGAGTTGCAAGCGAAGCATCTGAAAAAAGGTAGTACGAATATTGACTATTGGTAAATGCAGTGTCTTTTGTGCTAAAAATCTTAAGCGATTATTGTGGGCCGGCAATCTGTTGAGCAAAAAACAAAACAAAACAATCCATGATCGGTTAAAGGCAAGAAAAGTGAGAATAAAATTATAAAATTTGAGACGCGTGAAGGTATTTTTTAATAAAGATCGTTGATTTTTAAGAATCTATCTGCTAGAGTTCTATAAGTTAAAGGCTATAATTGCCGTTGTGAACTGTGTAAACCCAGATGCTGATTCATAGGCTAACGACAATCTACATGTATTTCAACAGGAGGAAAAATGGGCGATTTTCCATATGTACAACGCCCGCGTTCAATTTAGAACTTCTAATTGTTTTTTGTATTATTATTTTTTTATTATTCCTACCAGGAAACAAGATCTTGATGAAGCGTTTGGCCAAAATGGACAGAAAACTCGCTAGAATATCAAGGATGATTCGCAAGGCCATAAGGGGAGGTATGAATTGAGTTTCTCCAAGTTACAGGGTTCACTCCTTGAAATCACAGTTGTCCGATGAAAGTGCATGGCTGTTGTGATGATTTAAGTTGTGACTGACTTACATATGACTGGCAAATGCATCTAGATTTTTGTAAAAAACAGTCGTACACTATTAAACATCGAGTTTAGCATTTTGTTTGCCACGGTAAGACATAGGTTTTTAGCCACCATAAACCTTAATTAAGCAATAGAAAACGTTTTCCGTGTTTGCATAGTCTATGCAAACACAGGAAAAAAGTTTTCTATTGCTTTTATAAAATAACTTTCCTCAGAAAAAAGCAAAACTCTCTTGTTTAAAGCATTGATTAAAAGAGAAATTCTTACCAGTCGCCAAGTCCTGTACACGAAGCTTGTACGCGTAATCAGTCTTTGTTTTGCAAAAAAGATGCTTTCCAAAATACGGGTTTTTCTCGCTTAGAATGTCAGCTTAAGCGAAAAAAAATTGACACACCTTTTTTGTAACGATTTTCCAAGTTTCAGCCGACGAAGGAATGGGTAAATAGAGTAAACTTGTCGAGTTTTGAACTCGAAAACTTTTTCAAATTCGTGCTTACGTGATTAGCGCGCGAAAAACAAAATATCTTGACGTCAAAACCATGTTTACATGCTCTCATGCAAACACCCCTCTCGGCCAATCAGAGCGCGCGTACTATCTTAGTTATTTTATAAATAATAAATAGGTTTAATGATTGTTTCTGATTCTTTTAATTGTAATAGAAAAGCCCAAGTCTTTGACAATTTGCGAAGGAGGGAAAGCTACCTTAACCTGTAAAAGAGGAAAGAAGATCAACATCTTAAAGGCGAACTATGGCCGGCTGAACAAACGAGTGTGCAAAGACAAAAACATGTCCAATACAAAGTGCAAGGCTGCTAAATCCATGGCGGTCGTGCGAAAAACTTGCCACAGGAAAACCGGCTGTGTGCTGCGTGCAAATAACGGCGTGTTTGGTGAACCTTGTGCGGGAACTCTCAAATACCTTCTGGTCAAGTACAAGTGTGAGAGCTAAGGTAAACTTTCAAATGAAAGGCTCATTTCAGATTAAATTATCAGTATTTTTGCTGATCAGAACCCACACTGGTAAGACAGAATTTTCCTAACTAAAATAAACGGAAAGTAATTACGCGAGCGAGATTGAAATTAATGGCGTGGATAAAGTTCTCCCAAAATAATGATAGAATTTATTTATACCCAAGAATGATCAATGCTGCAGCCCCTTTGAACAATCGCGGGGTAGGAGCAGAACGGCGTCTCAGTTCTTTTGATCTGGTTTCGCAACGTTTTGTGAGTTTTATTTTTCGGTTCAGGTATGAACATTCGCGTTTTGAATAAAGCTGGTTTCTCAAATGCTGATTTGGATAATCGAAAACACTTAACGGTTTCTTGATAATAATGTTAGAAACATCGAAACGTCGAACAACTTTCTTCAGTTTCATTTTTTTCACTGTACTGTACCGCCTTAATACCATCAGAGGAATAATCTTTCAGACGGAATCCGTTAATGCAAGTTTTCTCTAGTATTCAGAGCTTCTATACTGATCATTAAACTTTCATGTGTATTTTTCAGGTCTTTTATGTACTTAGTCTTCCTGATGCCTGACGTAAGCGGATTTTCCCGTGAACATAGAGATAAATTGCTGTGCTATATGTTTGTATTTTGTCAGGACTGTTTTAATCAATGAATAAAGGCATCTAGTTTTATCAGTCTGTCTTTTCTCTTGGCTCTGTATGGCCCCCTTCACCTGTATTTCAGACTAATATTTCTGGATTTTGAACTGGTTTCGCGAGGTTAATTACATCTTAAACTTCATCAAGTCAGTTAATCCAAGTGCCCAAATCAAGATCACTTATAATTTGCTGAAAAAAAAGTCTGCATTTTCACATCAAAGATTCTCCCCTTAAATCCAAAAACTGTTCGTGAATTACATCTAAATTTGAATTCTAAGGGCTCGCTTATCCCGGCCGGCGTTTTTTTCTTTCCGTTGCTGTGAACAGTGTTTCCTTTCATGGTTCAGGTTTTACGCGCGCTGCCACTGGCTACTGACACAGAGTAACTTTACCAAGATGAAAGTTTGAAAAAGATCCTGAACACAAGAAATTTGTCGTCAGTCTTGTTATTGCACTGAAAACTGTCATTGCCGCACTCCAAACAAACAGATCTTCATGACCTTTCAGCGCTCCAGTGATAGTTATACGGAAGCCGACGGTTTCCCTGGTGGCCAGAAATAAATTCGTAAGCAGAGAGACACCAACAAACGGGGATAGCATTTTCTGATACCGTTTTGCTACCCTTCTTATCATTGGAAATATAATGTTTTGGTCAGTGCAACGTCTTGTACCCTTGGTGCTAGAGGCTTTTCATGCGCGGTTTCCGAGTTCGGTTAAGTCTTAAAAAGTGGCCGAAGCTCCTAGCTCGTTACCCTGGGTGCCAGAGGGTTTTTTCCTGTTGTTTGCGGCGAAAATTGATCGTTTCGAGCGGGAAAAAAAACCCTCTGGTCACGGCAGATACGAACCTCACTTCCTTTCCCGCTCGTCACGATGGCGGCTTTCGCATCAAACAACAGGAAAACAAAAACCCTCTGGCACCCCCCAGGGTACTAGCTCGTCGCACGAGAGCAAAAACCTCTGGTACCCGGGGTAAGGCTGCATTCAAGGCAGGTCAAGGGTGGTGTTACAGGAGCGTTACAGCAGCGTTACATTCAGAAATGTCATTCAACTTTAAGTACAGTCATTGCTAAATACGGCCTCAAAGTAAACAAAAAAAAAATGGAAAAAAACCTTAACAATCTTTTGTTTTCCTTAAGCGGGAGTTCATGTAACCCTTGCAAGGTCGACCGCATCGATCTATGTATGGGTTCGTCTCTTCTGATAGATGAAATTGTTTTGATGACTTTCAGCTCTTTCCCTTCGTTTTCCTGGCAGGGTCAAGACCCGCCTTTATCATAATACTCATATTTCGTAGTTCCATACGCGTCGTTAGAAAGTAGCTTCACCAGTGTACTGTACGTGCTCCTTGAAGATCTCAGAGCCCCAAATTCGCTGTTTGGTAACAGCAGCAAACACCGAAAACCGACCAAACTGAGCTTCCGTAACATCTTAAGATGAACAGTTTCTTAATAGCACTTTCTATCGCAGTCATTCTACCTCAAGGTAAGTTACAAGCTAAATTCATGACCTTTTCTGCAACAGCTAAAGTGAAAGTGTCGGATTTGAGTAGGATTTTTTGTGGTAATTGAATGAGCTTTCATGATCACAATGAGCATGTTTCCGTCAATGGTTATAGCAGAAACTTGCCGATTTGTACTACACAAATGATGCTTTTGATCGATATTTTCGGAAGCCGCTGCAAGGAGAGTACAAGAGTCCCGGTTCGAAAGTTCTTCATCGTGTTTGAACGATGTAAACTGTTTGCCACCCCATGTAACCGTTTTTTGTTTCTTTGTTTTACTCTAGTAGATCGTATTATCCGTCAGACTTTACCATACCCTGTAAAGATAGGGCTAGATGTAGTAGATGCTTATGCGTGTGCTCGTCGAGTTGTAACAATTAAGACGATCGAACAACAGTAGTTCTTCGATCACATGATAAGCACAAAATGTGCCCTTCTCCAGTCTCTTGCCCGAAGTGTTCCATAAAGTTAGCGCGTCCATTGTTTCAAAACGGCAAATGTTCATCCTTGCGTTCGGTTTCTTCATTACAGTCACCGCAGTGATTTGATTCGAAACTCATTTCAGAGTTTGAAAATAATGTTTTCAGTCAGTCTGGTTAGTGGCACCTGACCTGGGGCAACTCAGAAAAAGCAGCTTTCCTTCGCAACTTAGAACTCGAATCTTTTGGTCTTCGTAGTGCGTGGACCTAACATTTGTTTATTGCTTGTCCATCTATTTTCGCTGTTCAACGTTTTGCAATATTAATGACTGCAATTGTTTGACAAATGTAAATCCGGCGGTGTGTATGATTCTCATGTAAGCCGTGACCACGAGTCATTAAAGCTTAGAGCTTAGGTCATCATGCAATCAGAATGCAATCTTTTGTTTTTGAGCAAGTTTCGTGCTGGCTAACACAGTACATTTAACTCAGTTGGCGTGTTTCGTGTAACTTTATTTAAAATTAAAATCATCAGTGGGCCTACAGGGTCGAGTAAACTTTTCAGTGGCATTTGTCAGTTAACCTTCACTAGTCCATCTAAACCAACACTGCTGGTTATAAGGCGTCAAATGATTTTAACTTATTACTGTCAGATAGGTTGGGCTGGGGGCGTTGGGAGGCGCTTCGTTATTTAATCCATTAATTTGACTATTCACAAACAAGATGAAAACTGTACAGCGTTGGCAACCCTTTAGGGGATATCGTTCTGCACAGGCCTGTGCATGAGATGTAAAGAGGCGGTAAGATAGTTACAAGCTAGTCAGAGCTTTGCCTACTGGCCCGGTTCAGACGCCGAACATTTCAGATGAAAAGTTCGGCGGCGGAACGCCTGTTTCAATTTGGAACGGCTCAGCCGCTCTTTTCGCCTAGCCCGGTCAGGAATTTCGCCTTTGGAGCGACTTTGGAACGGCTTTGATTCAGACGCCGAAGTTTTCATGTACCGAACTTAATGAATAAATTATTATAACGTATTTTGTAAGCCGTTTGACCGAAATGAGCATTTTTCGCGTTTTGAACTTAGTTCATGATCAGGTGTAATTTAGATCGGCTCCTGAATCAATTCAGCCGGTCTTAATAATTTGGGTCGGCCTTAATTCGAATTAGGTTCGGCTCATGAAAGTTCGGCCTCTGAACTGGGCCTAAGGCATTTAACCGTGAACGAGTTTATTTGTTTGCCACATGCAACTGGTTTGAAACATTGTTCATGTATTACATAGCAAGGTGCTTGTATTTTTCATCCACTCGTAGCCCTCAGCATCCACTGCTTTAGCTGTCATTCCTCTTCATCGTGGGCAGATTGCGAGAAGAAACTCCAAATGAATAACTGTGGGGAAGGTGACTGGGTCTGTTTCACGCAAGCCCTGAACATAACAGGGAGCGGGATTTCCTACCGGAAGGGTTGCGGAGAACGCCATTTCTGTGACCCAGACTCCTGTCATACGCCACGCACCACGTGTGAATATTATTGTTGCTGTGAAGACTACTGTAACGCCGGGATTCCAGGCCAAGGCGTCAGCGTCTCAAGTTCAAAGGCCAGCATTCTTTCTATTTCTGCTTCTTACATTACAGTCGTACTTGTGCTTCAAATTTTCACATTGTAAGTACAAGAAATGACCAGCCTGCTCAACCATTGAGATATAACGCGTGAAACAATGATAAAAGAATGTATTCAAGGTTTTTAAAGGACGCTGCCAGTGTAGTGAAGGCTTTGTGTTTCCTAATCCATTTCTTTTTAAATTTCATATTCACATTTGTTAGCTTTAAAGCTACTTAAATCCAAAAACTTTCGTTTGCAGTCCCACTTTGCTGAGAAGTTGTCAAACGTAAACTGGGGATCGGAACGCTTTGATCCGGTTGGAACTTGCAGTTTTAGTCGAAAAATTCCGTTCCATTTTTTTCTTGGTTAGTTCCACAAACTGGTTTCTGGACGGTCGATTTGACCAAATTGAAAGCAAGCCTTTCATTTACTCCCGATTCAGCCAAACATTCCAATTTTATTTAACATGAGGTTTCATTGGAATCTAGTCTCAATTTGTAATATCCAAACCTGTATTCTGTCTCGATAACTGACTTTCAGAGTAAAAGGGTTGCGTCCTATATTTTCAGCTTTGAATTTGGACTTAGATACATGGTAAATACATAAATAAATAAATAAATAAATAAATAAGCAAATAAACATATTCAGGGAATCATAAGGGTTCTGACATAACGTATAGTAGAATCCCAATTTCTCGAACGCTCTGTTTTTCGAAATTCCCGATGATTCGAACCAAACCTAAATTCCCTTCGCCAGTCAGATACTGTGGGCCAAATATTTGTAGAGGAAGTCTAACTTAACCCTTTAAACCCTAAGATCAAAATTTGTATTCTCATTTGTTGCCCCTAATCATTTCCTACAGAAGTAGAGGGGAAAAGTTGATAAAATATCAGGCAAATTCATCTTGTGTGATCATGTCTGTAATTCTCATGACCACTCTGTTTTACAAAGCATTGATATTACAAGGAGAAATTTGATGCTGATCACTCTTAGGGCTTAAAGGGTTAAACCTCGGTTTAACGCATCTTTGAACCACCAGATCTATTCTTTGGTGGGTTGTTTTAAGAAGATAAATGCTTTTCTAGTCTTCTCTATATACTTTCATAAAACTGCTCACGATAAATGATGTTTAGATAAAATCGTTGGGCAAATTGAAAATGACTTAGAACGCGGTTTTGTTAAACACTGGTTAAACTACGTTTAAATAAATGGCCCTGTAATTTTACCTTCGATTTTTGAAACCTCCCAGTAATTTGAACCTTGATCTACTCTTCCCAAAGTGGTTAAAAAAATCAGGATTTCACTGTATCACCGCCATTCTTGCAATATAACCATGGTTGGGTCACGAATATCTGGTCGAATCGACGGGGTAGTGAAACACTATTACATCAAGCTTTTCTCGGTTACAGCCGAACCGAACCTTCCGTGTTGGGTAGCCTCCCGCGCAGACGTTCTTTGGGCTTCGTCACGCGTTCCTTCTCCACGTAAGGGAAGGGTTTGGGGAGGATTGCATGACGAGCCAGAAGAAGGTATGCGTTGGAGGGTACCATGTGCGATCATCTCTCGTAAGCAATCATCTTTTCCCAGTCAAAGTCCTTTAGTTAGAGTCTGTCGTAAACCCACCAACCCCCGTATTAAGCGACCACGAACACCTTTAGGTTTGACATTTTGCTAGCCACCAAGAACTTTTAGTGAAAAAATGGAACTTCACATATCGCAACTTCGAAATTGCACAAAATTTGCGTCCAAAAAGTAGATGTCTCCGGATCTCTTCTCGGTTTGGCTCGATTCTCGTAATTAAAAATCTTTGCATCTGGGAGGCTCTATTACGGAAAGTTCGACTGTTTGTGGTTACAAACAAAAGACAAAAATAAATTTGTTGGAAATTGAATACGTAGGCTCGATCACCAGATGGTGGGAGGGCGACGGAATTTAAAAATCGAACCTAGTCAGTATATGCACTTTGAACGACTTTCAAGGAAGAGCTTTGCCATTTGTCAGTGATCGCTTGACTTGTTCTCGCCAGCAATTTCACTGGTCGTAATAAATAAGAAAATAACATTTGGGGACTCCAATATAAGTGGTGACCTTAATATAAAAAGGGATGGTCGGATTAGCGAGGTTGTTACATCCAAAGAAAACGAAAGTTCTATAAAAATATATTTATTTGTTATGATATTATGATGAATCATCATCGTTAAATAATTTATTGATGAAGTAATTACATTGTACGCAATTCATACGCCATAAAGGCTCATTCTGCTAATTATCCTAAAAATTCTCCCTAACTGCATGACACTGGCTTTTTCATTGTTATCAATTACTGGGATAATTGACCTATAATATTAACCTTTCCCAATACTATAAGAGGCGCAAGACGCTGCCCATTTCACCCTACTGGCAAGTTAAAAAAAAATAGCGTACTACTTGTCGCCCAATTTAAGGTAATACGGATTGCGATATCAGGGCAAGTTTTGCTTTCGGAATCCGGTATCCAGGAAATTTGTGGTAGTGGAATCCGGAATTCTGGGCTTTGGAATCCGGAATCCAAGTTGCAGTGACAAAGTATCTGGAATGGAGTACCTAGAATACGGAATCTACAGCGTGGAATCCAGGATCCAAGGCTGTCTTAGCGGATTACCTTATAGATGGGGCGATATACTCCAGAAAGGAAGCTTCATTGCAATTTGTTGTCCACGATGGCGAGAGTCTACATAAGCAAACCCTTGGTGTTGATCTCTTTAATCGACGAACTCAAATGAGATCCTCTCAGACTCATTACAAAGATTCCTAAAGCAACACTATCCTTGTCCTTTTGCAGTTACAAAGAAGAATCTCCTCGGCAGGACGACATTAAGCAGTCAAATTTCAAATCTTCAGGAGCATTAAAGCAAAAGTGAAACCCACCAAAGCACTACTCTCTCCACTGCGATCATCAGCTATAATCTATATTGTCATTCTAATTCTGACAGTCAATAATTAAACACATCAAAAGAGCATTCATGGTCAATAAATCAAAGTACAAAACAAGATAATCATTGTCCAATACGAATGATCGAAAACAACTTTTATCAAACGACAAATGTAAAATAGAAAAAAAAAAATGTTTGCTCTGCATTTTCACTGATCACAAAAACGAAACCAACACTATGTACGTATGTAACCTTCTAAAGGGCAAATTTTTAAAATGTGACGTACACAAATCAAATCATAGTTTAAATGGGTGTCTGTGAATGCAAATTATTTCTTTACTAATCAGGGACGATACCACTGACTACACACGTAGAAAAAATATCCACTGAAATGTACGTATGCAACCTTCTAAAGGGCAAAGGGTACACAAATCAAAAATATACATAAGAGTTAACAACTTGCCAGTAAATATATCCTCACACTATTTGTCGTGTACCGTTCTCGAAAATACGACCAAGATTACTATTTGTCTTCATTACTCATATCATTATCACTTATATTATTATGCCTTACTTAATATGTAAATACAATTGACTCCTAAGACTTTTATGACTCTAGGATTCAATATTATTTAATTCTAACGCTAGGGCAATTTTCTTCTGGCCTCGGTTGTTGGCTTTAGTAGGATAGCGCTATCCACCGGATAAATCACTATCCAACGGAAAAGTTTTAGGGAAACCAATTGCGTTATCCACCACAACTGGGACCTGATCTTAAAAAAAATTCTTGCTTTTTCAATGTTCTGTTGGCCAGAGGTCCAAAGAATCAACCAATCAGAATGAGAGAAAATCACTGTACATGTGACATCACAGATGTAAGCGTTGCGGCTTCGCTTGCTAATTCAAATTACAACTAACCAATTTGAGTCAAATCGTTCACGTTGGCTGTGCCGTTGTCATTTCGAGGTCGTAAGAAAACTGCCCTATTACGCTTTACACTGGTACCTAGCAACATTTCGCTAAATACTTGACGATTCTAATTGTAACATTAGTTATTTTCTCTTTACACAATATATACTTTTCCGCCGAAGCCGACCCATATGAACGTTTGACAAAGTTTACAATAGCATTGCAAAATCTCCTAGCCGAGCACTAGTTAACCTAAGCAATAGTTATCACCTTAAACTAGGATGAATAACGATGAAATTTTAGTATTCGCTTGTTTAATAAACAAGAAAACCTTCATTGCAGGTTAGCAAACCTTTTTGATTTCTCCGTTTCTTTTTCGTCTGCTACCTCACAATGAATTTTGAACAAAAGTCCTGAGTATAATCACCCGGTATTTGTGTCACTATGAAGTAAAAGATCAGGCTCTTTTGTAAGAAACAAAATGTAATCACGAATTTACCACATGCATTGCGAGAAGAAATCGAGCTTCATCTCTCATTAAGCTGATGACAGATATGTCAAATCTAACCAAAAATATTCCCTCCGATAACTAAGAATACTGAGTATAAGACCAAGCCTTCGAGGAAGAGGAAGAGGAGAATGAGTTCTGTACCCAATTTTGTATCCCCTGAGTTGAAAGCTTATTTAGGTTCCATATGCTTGGATCAACTTGGGACTGATTTCACTCGTACTGACTGAGCTACTTGTGAACACTTAACAGTGTTGATGGAATCAAAGTACTAAGTCAAACTAGTGAATAGCTAACTTTTCCTCGTAGGTGGAATCTCCAAGTTTAGAGGACCGTTTGAATAAAAGCATACGTTAGTACTTTGCTGTCAAACTATTAGTGTATTAAGCAAATTGAACTGAGTCTATAGATGAAATTCGCGAAGGAGGCCATTCAATTAGAAGCTGTGGGCCCATTTCACACTGCTGCTGTTCACTTTAGATTTTACTGTGGGATTGTTTAACCCTCTCACTTTCAATAATGGCGCAAGTTAAAATTCGTCAAAATTTTAACATTTCCACCTTTCATGATGCAAAATCTTGGCAAACAAGTACCACCAGGTGAAAACACTGGCAGAGGGTAGACGTTCTATTTGAATGGTCACACCGCAAAATTTCATCTCAAAATGTAGAACGACCTTACGCGGCTCCTCCATTATCATCATTCACTCTTGGATAATTCATAGTAGCTCATTACTTGGATTATTCACTTAGCTCTGATCCTTGTTGACTGGTTAACGAAAATCAAGACACCTCCGTTTCTGCGCGACAGGAAATGATTCCTCGGCAGCACAGATAAATGAGAAGTACCCAACCCATGTCGTTAAACCACCTTCAGGAAATCAAGATTGAGATGTTCAGGTATGGTGAGAGATTCCAGTGACACTGCAGAAGGAGTGAACGGCAGTGTGAACGGATACATGTAAGCTGTGTCATTCATAAGATACATTGGCTCGGTCTTATTATGTCCTCGATCCACCACGGCGCGGATCACGGAGGATGGAACTCGGGCTTCGTATTCATTAGCAGGAGTGTACATGGACAAAATTTTCTGAACCTAAAAAATGGAAAGAAGGAGACAAAACTCTTGGGTATAGTTTTCATTAACACCTCATACTAGCGGAAATACAACAACAACAACACCGTGCAAGCAACGGAAACGTGCCCAATTTCTTTTCCAGTTCGTAACCTTGTGCGGAGATAAACCATAGCAAAGGTATTTCTCTTCACAGACAAGTCTATATGGTGGACCGCTCTCCCCCCCACTAGGCATCTCCCTTAAGTCTCTACCTTTATTTATTCATCTTGACTGACTCTGCAAAGAGGACAGCTCCGTAAGACGGACATACACTTAGTGCCGATGCCAACGGTATCCGTTCTAGACAAAGTTAACAGTAAACTGAACAAGCCAATGGGGCTATGCAAGAAACTATTCATCTAAACTGGATAGCCACAATTTTTTGACGTGAAAATCTGAGGTAAGACTGAAACGTTTTGTGTGCATGAAGCTTGTATTGTCAGATGAACTGTATTCGGGCATTCACACCTCACACTTATTTGTGGTGTGTCAATGGGCCTATGCAAATGAGAAAACCATCTTTTATGAAGGGGGTACACAGAGACCCCACCTGTTTTTTCGTGGAGTGGTTGGTCCTGGCTGTGTACAAGTAAATTTTTACACACATTTGAGTGTAATTTCTCCCGTAAAAATGGAAGCTTCCTCCGTCTTTGCGCGCATCCGAAGTATAAAATATAAAAAATGATAATAAATGTAATTCAAACGGCAAAAATACCATTGTTTCATTCTGTAGACAGTGCTAACTAGTTTGTGGGACTGTGAAAGCGCCGTGCCACAAGTACATGGATAGAGGTGCTCACTCTGAGTTCTGGGCTCTTGCGGATAGTTCAAAATCATACCTGCAGAGTATTAAGAGAGCTGCACACTTCACAGATAGCATCTACGTCTTCTAGAGTCTTCTTATTGACCTGGAGCAGTTGTGTCGCTTGTATGACGTTCTCTAGGGCTTCCACGATACCGCTGCCCTCCAGCTGATTTAGACGGACCCAATCCTCTAGCTGGCTCAGGTTGAATCTGGTTCAAAGATTAACAAAAAAGAAATGCATTCTTACTTTAACTCTACTTTTCTTAGAGCACTTTCGTATGAAAGTAATTTTGTACGATGAAAGACATTTTTTATGTTTTTCCATTGGGCGCAGTATGGGAGGAACAAAGACCGGACTCGAGAGAGCGGCGGAAATCGAGCCTAGCAGTATGGCCGAGCAGTTAGAGCGCTGAAATTGAAATCCCGGGGCTCCTAGTTCAATCCCCGCCCTAACTGCTGACTGGATTTGTTCACCCTTGTAAATAGCCAACTGGTTTGCCTTCAGCCAGTTGGGATTCTTAACGTCGCGCAGAATGCCTGGACATCATTTATTATTCATAGTTATCGAAGCGGCAAATTTGAATGCGAGCGCGCTTTGAATAGCCCGGAATTAGAACAGAAAGGACCCAAATTGGTCAAGTAGGGCTAGTAAAACATGCTTTTCTGTTTTTCAAAAGTTGAAATCTTAACTTTCACGCACGGGTTTTTGGAAAGCAATGATGTATCAACACTTTAAGCCTTAAACGAAGGAATAGAGGAAGTATAAAGACTGTTCTTTTGTTCTTTTTTAGCAGTAATTGTCTTAACACTCCTATAAAGTCAGTTTTTTCTCGTTGTTACAAGAAGGCAATGGTTGTTTACCATTTACAAAAGGTTCCCGGAGAATCCGGTTGGAGATTAAATGGCACACGACTTTTTGGGTCGTTCCGGCAGAAAATTTCCGGCAGCAGCGGAACATTAGAAAGGTAGTCCTTTCTTCCCAGTAGGGAATGCTCAAAACGGAAATTCATTGTCCATTTCTTCAAAGCATCTTTGATGCCAGTTTCAGATCTTCGTGGCCGTTTTCCGGTCAAAGGAACTGACTTTTTTCAAATAGTAAACACGAATTTTGCTACCATTTACCCAAATCGTGAATCGACCGGTTTACTCACATAAATGGTAGAAAAAATAAAGCGTCTGTAACAGTAAACTAACCTGATCTGCATTCCGCGGGACCAGTGACACATGTCCTTTCTAAGCAGTAGATTGTTCATCATGTTAGCTCCAATGTAGTAAAAAAGCTGCGCCATGAATAAAACAAACACAGTTAATCGTCCAAGCAGGTCCAAGGTTCCTCGCTGGTTATCAGTCTTAATATTTTCCAAACTATTATTAACAACTTTTTCTCCTTCCTCCTGCCTCAGCGGAATAACATTTGCCAGGGAGAAAAGTAATCTATGACTTTTGAAACTTGAAAAAAACTGGAAAAAGAGTCTTGCGGCTTCAGTCATGGCGGTTACCATGAAAACAAACCGAAGTTACTTTTACGTTAGCATGTGTAGACGGTAAGGTGATAGAGCCTATTAGCATGATTCACACATGCGATGTGTGAGATTTATTGTGTAAAACACAACTATGGTCTACCAGTGACTTGCGAGCATCACAGGTTTAATCGTAACGACACTGCAAGCGATAAAATCGACCTTTTCTCTCACACGAAATACGACGAGCACATGAACAAAAGGACAAGAGAGGAAGTACGAGTTATGGAACATACCTGGCGGAATACCTGCTTGATGATCTCAGGATCAACACAGTGAGCATTGAGTATGGCAAGGAAATTTGACAACTGAAATAAAACGTTTGTATTGAAAATATGACAGAAAAAAACGGTCACCATAAATGCAGGGTACCAACAAGTTATCACTAATTGTTTTCCTCGTATGTAAATTACAATGTTCGTTTAAAACTGGTTCATACTAACCCGCGGACGTTTTCTAATTAGGTGTCGAAAAAAGTTATCCATGCGGTTGTGTTGGTTTGTACAACTACACGCTAAAATTGGCTAAGAAACCACGTGCAACTTTTTCGGCCAATAAGGATCAATGACAGCTGTGACCGTGCCACATGTATTTACAACACAATATTCACTAATTTACAAACGGGATTTGTCTGTCATATGATTGGCTAGAATAATTAATTTGGTATAGGTCACGTTCTCACTAGCATTAGGGTCATTAAGCAACTACGACGACTACGACAACAAAAACGTCACAAAACAATTGCTTTTATGACCAAAACAACAGCTCTGCACGTGCATCACACTTTTTAGTGCATTTCTTTGACGTTCACTGCACGACTTCGACGTGAAAACTCCCAATGCGACGTCATATGGAGGACGTGGTCATACGACAAATTTCAACATGGATAAAGCCCTTAAGAATTCAACTCCAGGAAAAGTCACCAACATTTGACGAATTGAGCGGTTTCAAACAGACGCGATAAAGTTTAAAAGGACGCAAATTCATTTTTTAGTGACGCTTTCACTGCCGTCGTCGTCGTAGTTGCTTAAGGTCCCTATTACTTCCCTACAAAATGGCAAGCACCTTATGCACAGTCAGCAATGAGTTAACCTGAAAATCTGCGACAAAACTGTTGGGGCATTGTCCTCAATGGGGTAAATTCAGAGAACAAAACAATCAACACCCCTCCATTCTTTGTTAGGCTATTTGCTGTCTTGTACAGGTTTCTCGAACAGCGGCACAACATTGCATGGAGGGGGTGGGGGACGCAAATTCAGAGAGGTAATTTAGGGCAAAGTGTTTCAACTACCCTACCCCGTGAACTGCAGTGTAACTATTTACTAACCTTCTTGGTGATAGACTTGACAGTGATGTCAGCATGAGCTTTAGTTCGGCCACCGAATGGTTTGGAACTTGACACTCCAGGAATAGAATCATACTCAAGCATGCCGTGGACTGTAAAATTAGAAAGCGACAAAATAAGTAGGTTAAGTTTGATCGTCCGGGTGAACGTAGTCCTGAAAAGGACTGTTGTTGTTGACAGTGACTGACGTTTCGACAACCTGTGCGGTAGTCATCTTCAGAGTCAAAGTGAGTTGTATCACGTCAGTAGATGGTATTATATACTCTGGTTATTGATCTGATTAGTCAATAAAGTCAAGATGTTATTGGTCGTCTGTCAGTTAAGCCGCGGTGTTATTGGCTATGAAGACTCGTAATCAGTAATTGGTGCGTTGGTCAACCTACTTTTGAAATGACTCCTGGGTTCAAACCTTTCACAAGATGAAATAAATTCAGAAAATCAGACAAATGCTTGCTGATTCATTGTATCTCTCTAGAAGGTAAATCCCTCCGTTTTTACACGTCCGTGTTTCAAGAGTTAGAATGTTAGGTAAAATCCACTCATGTTAACTTGCAATCACGTTGTCGTTGTTTATTTTTATTTTTGTTTTGGTCGCGGCAATGGCAAATCGAAGATTAACTTCATATAAAGTAAGATAACGCAGGTCCAAATAGTTTAGACCGCACCGAATTGTCCTTTTTTGCACAGGGTTATCATTAACTTGGGCAGAAATACATTAACCTGATGACGTCACAGCCTTTTGTCTTTATCTCTACATAAAATGTGGGGGAATCTCATTAAGGTAACAACATGTGCTATTTTTAGGTTTAGCCGCTTTGACATGTTTTTCTAGTCATTTTAGAATGATGACGTAAGTAAGGGAACACGAATCTTATTTAGTCAGCATGATATTCCTGCGCAAGTCAAAAGGATTCCTGTACAAAAAGGATAATTCGGTGGGCCTTATACTATTGGTACATTAGTAAAATCCAACTAGTGGTCTATTATCAATGCTGCGTTCTGATTGGTTGAGCTACTACTAGGCTATATGTTATAGCCCACTAGTAGCGAAAAGCGCCGGCTTTCTGGTGGCAAAAAGGATTAAGGTCTAGCTTTAACTAGCTAAAATTTTTTTATTCTTGAAATTTTTGACCAACTAGTTGGATTTTACTAAAACAATTATTCCTCTCGCCCTCATGGCCTCTGAGTCAATAGCCCATTCGGCCTTCGGCCTCATGGGCTATTGACTCAGAGCCCATTCGGGCTCGAGGAATAATTGTTAAATAGCCCTCCCTGCTCACACAGAAGATACGGTATCCTCCAAAACATTGCAGGAAGCTCACAAAAACGCGGACATCAGTGGGAAAGTACCAAACATACTGTTCTACCTATCATATGTTGAACTGCTTCCCAAATGCACTTTACTAAGTCCTGGTAGATGTGTATGGCCAGGTCACTAAGAACCTGTCTGTACTCCGTCAGGTCAAAGTTTTTCAAACATTGCTCGTTCTGTTCCTGAGTGTTATGAACTTGAAACGCCTAAAATGTCAAATATGAACCAGGATCAATTATAGCTAAGATGTAACAGGCAAAAACAACAACGGAGTAACATGCGTCAGTTCACTGTAAGTTCTGGTATTTACTCAGAGGGGAGGGGTGGGGAGATAAACTGAGAGCAAAACGCTCCAGAACATTGTACTACAAGTATTTTTTCGGGACAACAAGCATGCAGGTGATAGAACGTTTACTGCAAAATTTCCAATATTTTCAGCAATATCAGATTTTTTTTGGACTGTGTATCGTAGAACTACCTTTCAATGTGAAATATGCACCAGAATTCCTTATTTATAAGGCAAACTGATACTTTGATGCAATTAAAACGTCTCTTAGCATCACAAAGCACAAAAACGTACAGTACATAAAACATTATTTAGCGTGCAGGAATGAATAAAGCTATCTCATTTCCTGTTAAATATACCCAAAGCAATTTCAACCTCGTCCTCACGGAAAAGAGGTTAAAGCAAATTAAGACAAGTAAATTCATTTTCTTATTCAATGAGATGTAAATAGAATAGTGTAAATAAATAATAAATACATAAATAGAATTATGTTACACGATGCAGCTTAGTGAAGGATGAAAAAAATAAATAGCGGACAATGTCGGTACATTCAGTATGAATGGTTGTGCATAAAGTACCCAGAAAAATGAGTGACAGAAAAGAGCAAACACAAACAAACAAACAAACAAACAGAGGAGAGAGAGGCCAAAAGAAAATGAACAGGAAAAAAAATAAAGTGCTGAAAGCAAAATCCACAAAATGTTAAAAGGAAAGAAAAGAAACGGCTGACTTTGGGTTTGGTGGCAACAAGAATACACTATAAGAAGATTAAAAGTTAAGTGAGACAGCACTAACATCTTTGATGTAATCCTTCATACTAGTCCAGTGTTTAATGAGTGAAGCTGAGAGTCCTTCTTCATCAGGCCGTCTTATTAGCCACTGAACAATTATCAGATAAGTGAGGAAAGAAGGAAGGATGGAAGTGAATGAGAATGAATGAATGAATGAAAAAGAACAGTATTTAGGTGAAAAAACGTAAGCCACAAGGCCAAGTACTTAAAGAAACCTTCCTTAAACACCCTAATGATCAAGACTAACCGTTTATCAACACTTTAAAAATATAGTTGGTATATGGAAATGCGTAAATGATATTCTTTCAGAATTGTAACTTTATAAGCATTTCTCGTTTTTTCGTTCGCGTTAATTGTTGACATTATAAAAACTGTTGCCCCGCTTCTTTCTCGCTTTGGTAAAAGTTTACTGCGTTGGGAAGTGTAAAAGCGATTTTCCTGACTAACAAAAACTTTTACGTTTTTAACGCGGGCACCAGTTGACTCATAAAATTTGACCTGCTGGTATCATAGCAAACTAGGCTGGGGTTATGACTTTTGATGACAGCAAAGTCTCTTAACAGCATACAGTGGTTGTAGAGGCAATTTCAAGTATCATAAAGGTGGGGTGTGGCAGGTAAGACTTCAAGTAAGCTCCAAAAAAAAAGTGTGCACTTACCCTGTCACCACTGTATTGTTTCATGTCATGAAGAAGCCGAGAGGTGTTGGCCAACCAGAAGGCCAAAATGTCCAGGTTATTGGGATTTTTCTATTGGAAAAGGAAAAGATTTACTGACAACAATCTAGAATACGCTTCGACCCCACTAGGGACAGAAAGCACGAAACGTCTCAGAATCGAGCCGACAGGACTAGAAATGTAGCAACCTTCCTCACTTAGCACTAATAATTTTCTAGCAGAACGAGCAAAAGTCAGTTTCAGAGAAGAACTTAGATTTTCAGTTTTTATGAACAAATTCGTTACAGGCTTTTAAAAGGCAACTGCGCATGTCCACTGTGTTTGACCGCAGTGTTTGTTAACGTTACCTTGACAACTTTTCTGATGCTATTAATACTGTTAGTCAGCAGACTCTGCATGCGCCGGTCATCATTCACGTGATCAGCATGCCTGATGCACATGAACAAAATATGCGCAGGGAGTCCTGGGATAGCGTCCGCCATCGACTGTGGATTCATGTCAGTGATAAGATGCTTGATAACTTTGTCTTCCTCTTCGCTTGTAAACTCAATCATACCACGGATCTTTTGTTGTCTTAGCTGCGGCGGAAGAGGAAGCAAATCCTACGGGAGAAGAACATCAGTTTTGAATTGAAAGTTTTCTTTTGCTCGTGTACTTCCGTGTTTGACACAAATACTACCGTCCGTTTCATTATAGGTACGACAAATTAAGACTGTTTAGGCAGCTTTTGCTTAAACTACAGCTCAACAACACTGAGTAACTCTTAACAGTCAGACCATCTTGATTGCCAGCTTAGTTTTAAGTTGTGGAAAGAGTGGGAAGAATTATGGAAAGGCACTTACCATAAGCCAGACCATTTCAGTCGTAAAAAGAATTCCCATGACTAATCAGGGCTGTCTATGGCAAGATTAGACTATTTCTAAATAATCACGCACAGCAGTGATAGATTTTTAGCAAAAACTCTAAAAAATCCAGTATTTCATTTTCAAAATGAGCAGTCCAGCCTGGTCAGTACCCTTATACATTCGAGTTATTTTCCGTTATTTAACTCTTTAGATATATTTTTTATTACTCTGAATCTATAATTTTTCTTGATAAGGAATTTTTTCCAAGCAATGGATATTTCGATTCCTCTCATCACTCTTGATGGAATGATAATATAAAGAAAGGCAAGGGATTTGTAATTGAAATTCAAAGGTATCGATCGGTGGAAGCAAATAATAGAAACTTAGGATCATTACACGTTCCTGCGAAACTGCCCACCTACCCCTCCCCTAAGCCAACGTTAACAATTACTTCTCACTTTGGGCAAAATATTGGCTCAGGGGAGGGGTAGGTGGTCAGTTTCCCAGAGACGTATAATGATCGGAAACTTACCCCTTCTTTGTGAGCATGAGATGCTTTTCTAAGCAGTCCAGCATGCCTCATAACCTGACAAGGAAAAAAAACACAAAACTCCACTTAAGCCTCTTTATTCTCAGTACTGTAGAGCCATAACCATGTTCCATTCTTGCCCTTTAGTATAATTACATTGATGACTATCGAAAATAGAGCGCTGTGATTGGCTAGGAGCTTCGCTTTATCCCGCTATAATCACCGCGCGGTGATTATAGCATTGAAGGCTAGTAGTTTTCAAAATGGCAGCCAGATTTTTTTATGTTTCGGGGTCGGAAATTGATCAATAATTTTATTTTCTCGAATAATCATCAATGTAATTATACTAAAACAATTAGTCGCCTCAGGCGACGTGGATATCGGTGACTATTGGCCGATATTCACTTGTTAAATAATGCCACATGTAAACAACAACTGTCTAAAAAGGAATGAATTGTTCAAGAGAGAATGTAGTGGACGACAGGAGGCAAAAAGCTGTAAAAGACAAAGAATCCAAAGGAGTTAGTCAAAGTAAGACAGTGAGTGGCCATTGATTATATCGACTTCCATAGCTCAGTCTATACAAGTCTAACCCCCTTTTTTAAGTCTGTTATTGAAATTTACCACCGTGACAAGAGATGAAACAGGACTTGAATCTTGACTGACATTAACCCCATCACTACCATCCCAGGCCATGAAAGGTTGGCCAAACCAGGTGGGGGTCTACAATCCCTACTCAGTACGAAGGTTGCTCCCACCAACTATTATTCAAATTTTCACTTTATCACTATACACCTCCAAAGCTACCACCCAGACTCGTGTCGCTTTGTCTATACTCTATGTCTTACCAATTTTCCAGCTTTTGGTTCTTGGCCAGATAAGAAGCTTTGAGCTCTTCTCTTCTGCTCAAGCTCTCCTAAAAACGCGAGAAAAAGTCCACAGGAAACACATAATGTCAGTCCACATCACAAAGAATCTTAACATTCTTGATGACTAAAGAAATTAACTGCAAAAATCGTGGACGAAGATCCTGCTGGTTGCCAACGTTGGATCCCTACAAAAGAGATCTAAACAGCTAAAATATTACGAACATCTGTAAACCTGAGGAAGGCTGGTATGGCCAGCCGAAATATTGCTATGAAAAAGCAATACACGTCGTTTTGATCAGCTTTGAAGTAGTCTTTCAGTGGACTTCTCGTTTTTTGGTTCTTAACATTCTTGACACGATCGAACGGTGAAGTAAAGTAATACTTCTCACACACCACTGGTAGCTAAGCCATGCAAAGCCGACCGCCGCAGCCTGACCTTTATTTTAAACTCAAAAAATGCATACATATCATAACCTTAGAAAGGTAGGACGCTAACAAAACTACAAAGTTGCACCGTACACTCAATAGCATACAAAACTGAAATCTTAGGGTGGGTGGGTGGGAAGGCCAGTAATGGTGGACGCAACAAAAGGAACTGCCCGCCCTTCAGTCACATGACCTATACCCAGGCTCCCAGCGGTGTGTGAGAAAAACATTTTCCACTTAATGCGTTACACTCAGCCAGTGGAAAATTACCTTTAAAATAGGGGTCATAAAACACAGTTATGCTGACCCGAAATGACAACCGTCAACAGTCTACAAGAAAGTGAATCCTATCTTGGTCTTAAATTTTAACACTGGGTAAGCGTTAACCGGCCTTCGATTTCGAGGAACTAAGCCCAGGGTAAAGGTAAACTTTAAACAGTGAAACGAAAAACTTTATCTTAAAAGCAGTTATTCAGAGAGGTAAAGGTGCATTTGGGGATCAATAGGCCACTTGCACTAAGAGGTCACGTGACCAATGCTTCCTTTAAACAATGAGTTGGAATCTTGCTGATGCCAAAAATTGTTAGAGCACACAAAAATTACCTTACACCCGAAATTTGAGAGGAAACGTATTTAAGGGAGATATTTTATGGCACTTTGATTTTTCAGCAAAGTAGTATGGTTTGTATTGGCCGCCATGTTGGAGGGCATGCTCTTGCCCTCCAACATGGCGGCCAATATTACTTCTTGCTTATATCTTGTTCAACGTTTCATAGATACGTTCAGATGTGCTGTAAACGTTATCACATCATCTTTTCAACATTTTCCTTGAAGTTTAAGTGCAAAATTTGTGTTCAGAGAGAGGTAATTCATAATTTCAAAAATCACATTTTGGTCATGTGACCATTTACGAACTTATTCATTTTAAGAAAATGGTGCGGGTTTGAAAAACCAAATCACCATTATTTTGTTTAAGATATAACCCACTAATCGTTTTTCGAAGGCAAAATCATATAACTTTCATTTTCATAAAAACGATGTCACATGCCTCTTATTGCAAATGGCCTATTATTGCGCGTTCGCTTGACCGTATTTCGGAAAAAGAATAATGGACTAAACTCTAAAAAACACTTCTTTTGCCCTTTATTGTATGGTACTGAATCCACAAACCTCGCCCTGATTTTTCTTTCAGTGTATTTACACGAAAAATTACTCCCCGCAATAATGTAGTTTTCGTTCCAAGTCTGTCTTTTTTTTAATCAGGAAATTACCCAACCGCTCCCATCAAAAGTCAGATAGGAGGTTCCATCAAATGGAAGGTCCTATCCCCAAAGAGGGGATAGGACACGCAATACCTTCTGGGTGATCCATCTGCCATTTTGCCTTTTTACGACAGAGAAAGCTCATTTGTAACTGCGCATGCAGCAGGCAGCCCAATAATCACAAACTAAACAACTTACCTTTGTTGTACGACTGGGTTCTTCCTCGCAATGGGGTCAACGCCATTCCACCTTTCTTGTATTCCTCTAGTTCAGCTTCAAGTTTTTCAACCTGCTCTCTCAGCTCCTGAAAATGTCAACATCATTGTTACGCTTTATCAAACTACATTTCTCATCACAAATAGACTCCCTCGCAGTCGTTTTTGTCTCGTCACGAAACGCTCCTCCCCGGAGGAAAGTTGCGTGACGAGACAAAAACGGATGCGGGGGAGACTACAGCACTGACTGTCCCAACTCATATAGTAAAACCATGTAGGAAATTAGAAACGTAAAAAGCTTTAACTAGAATGCTGAGCCGACTACTTCACAAATCTCTACGTCAAAAAGTTCAACCAAAAAAATATTTCCCTTACCACATTCTCTGTTACCAATCGAGAAACCTCCATGGCAAAGTTACCATCCATATTCGAAATTGACTGGCGACGTCCCTACAATACAACAGCTAACGGTGAGTTCTACCACATAAGTGAATCCGTGAACGTAAACGGCAAAGCCGAGACAGCAACGATCTACAATTACAGGCAGGGACGACTCGATGGCCTGATATTTTGAGCGCGGATCAGGTGCGAGAATAGAGACCTTAAGACCGAGGTTTTTCGGCATTTCCCACGAACCGCAAACGTCAAGAAATCAAGTGACTAGTACCTTGCCCTCAGGTTTGCGGTTTACGTTTTTACGGCTAGATCGCGGCTTGTTGTTTGCAGTAAGATGGCCAAACCTCGATCTCTTGAGGTCTCTAATATGAGGTAAACTTCGCGAAGATATTGGACTTTTCAATCTCTTAGAAAAGAGTGGCTAATCTACTTGATACGCTAAGTTTAATTGATAAAACCAAACCGCTTCACTTCTATCCCCACCGACTCAGCAGCACAGTTCTTTTTGCTAAGAAAGTTTGAAATAGGGAGACTCCGCCCCGAGATCCAACCCCTCATCTTTTCATTTACCATTTTTGACAGAAAGGGTACTCCTTCCAAGCAGATCCTCTCAGTATAGACCGTATAGGGTGTATCCTCCTCTCGGATTATTAACATCGTCATCTAGGCAGTTGGACCGTGACTTACCCTCTGCAACTGCGCCTTTTCCATCCACAGTTTATCGTTTGCTTTCTTCAAGTCCTGTTCTTTCTTAATCAAATCGTGCAGTTCAGTCTGCAGAACATTGTTCGCTTTCTTCAAACTTTCAGCTTGTAGCACGTAAGCGCTTTCATCCGGATTGGTTCGAAGCAACTCCTCGACATTGTGCATGTCTCTTGCAACGGATGCCATTCGAATAAGCTCTTTTCGTAAATGATTCCTCTCATTTTCTAACTGGTCACGATCAACGCTAATCTCTTTCATTTTTTCATTAATCATATCCCATTCCGCTTCTTTATCAATATTCCTCTGACTGACAAGTTTTCTTAGAAGCTCAAGCTCCGATCTCATTTTTTTGCCTTCCCCGTCTAGCTTTATCTTTTCCTTCTCTAAATCCTCCTTTTCCTTTATTACTTGCTGATATTTTTCGGATTCAACAATCTGATCTTCACTCGGTGGTTTTTGTTCATATGTTTTTTCCACATTGATCACTGGTACATTGTCACCTTTGGGTTGTTGTTCTTGTTCGTATTCCGTTACTTTGTCTTCGAGCTGTCTTATTCTTTTCTTCAATCCTCGCACTAGCTTACTCTTTTTAATTGTAGATTCTCCGTCCTCATTTTGGTGTTGTTCTAACTCCACTGCGTCCACAAGGGAAGCCTCTGGAAACGAAATGCAACGCATTTTTTAAAGTCAATCTTAAGTTCGGCACATTTTTGCATTTTTTTTGTCTTCGTGCCCAAAGAAGTGACGGCAAAAAGCAATTATTTTAGTTTTTGTATCAAGTAAAAAAGTCATCAAGAGAAAACAGGTAGAGCTCTAACAGAATCCGTCAGAAAAAAATATGCTGCTTTTTTTCGGCATGTTGAGGCAAGTCAGTAAGGAGAGGTGATTTCCCGTCGCAGTCTCAGGGAGAAACGAGGTAAACATCTCTTCAAAATACATATGGCAATAATAAGAAAGCAGAGCTTAACTATTTTTGACAGCATTTACACAGAGAAAGCCAGCATCAAAAGAACAAACAGAAGGTAAGATTCTATGAACCTCTCCTAAACCACATTTTGCCTCGTACGTGAAACTACTAAAAGGAACCCGAAAACGTCGCTTAAGGAGTGAACTCGCGTTATTTCAACTGATCTTCATCGCGATTATTCCATTCACTTCCTTTGCCAACGAACTCTTCTGTAGTTGAAATGATAAGAAACAAAGCCAAGTTCAGAAAGAGAAAGAAAATCTCTCTTCGTCGGCACTTCTTTACATCCTCCATAAAACGCGAACAAGGCATCCGGGAGCTTAAGAAACAACGATGGCGACGGCTACGAAAACGTCACTTAAAAAGTGAATTCGCGCTACTTCAAAATTTGTCGAGCTTATTTCAACTCATTCAATTCGTCAAATGCTGGCAAATTTTTCTGGAGTTGAATTCTAAAAAACTATCGAAGTTCAGGAAAAGAAAAAGAAAATCGTTGTCTTGTGTTCACGTCCTCGACAAAACGTGAAATTAGCCAATTTCACGTTGTAGTCGTGCAGCGACGGAAAAGAAATGTACTAAAAAGCGTGATGCACGTGCAAAGTTGTTGTTTTGCCGATATAAACCTATTGGTTTTTGCCGTTCTTGTTGCCGTCGCCGTCGTCGTTGCTTTAGCTCCCTAATATTTTCACGTCGTAGTCGTGTAGTGAGTGTAAAGTAATGTACAAAAAAACTGTGCTGCACGTGCAAAAATTGTTGTTTTGATAGTCAAAACCTGTTAATTTTTTGACGTTCGCGCCACCGTCGCCGTCGTCGGATCATAAGGTCCCTAATAACATTGGTTTATGGGAGGGGTAGACGGGTAGCTTCCATGAACAGTGGACACAAACAAAGCATTCTGAAGAACAATACACAAGTCTTGCAGCAAAATGTTTTGGGACGAACCTGAACTACTCGCACTTATCAAGCCATCAAAGCCCATGTGAGCTTCTCCAAATACTCTGCGAGGCGTCGGGCTTAGCTTCTCAATCTCCAGCTCGTCGTGAAGATTTTGATAGCGTTGCTCCAGACGGTCATAGTCTCGTAATACGCGCTGGTGATTGGTCCGCTCAGCTTCAAACTCAGCTAGTAACTGCTGTCTTTGGGCTTCAAGACTTTGAGTTATAATTTCTACAGCGAAAAAGTACAGAGTAGCTTAGCAAGATTTTACTTATATTTCTAGCTATTGAATTACGTAAAGTGGTCTTATCAGTATAGCGTGAGGGCTATGCTCTTGACAAAGAGTTGTGGAAGACTGTACAAAATTTGCATTACTACACTAAAACTTAGGCAAGCCGGTGACAAATCCCAGGAAAGATCAGTCCGATCGAAAAGGTGCTTTCTCACAATTGGCATGAATTTTCAAATACAAAAATCTGTCAATGACCCGAATATCGAAGCGTGTTCGATCCACCTCTATTTTAGAGAGATTTAAATGGATTCATTGGAGCATAACAATGCTTATATGTCAATTTGCACTAACAGGCTGATTTTGATCAAGTGAACATTTTTCATCTTGTTCTTACTGGATATGCCAACCTATCCCATAATTTCACAAAATTAGTTTTTGTGACGTCGTCACTTCTCTTCTCTTCTCAAATACGTGTTCCCAACAATCATTCTGTCCCACAGCTAATTCACTGCGCTAGAATTATTGTTTATTGTAGCAGTGCCTACCATCTCTAAGAGAGACCTCTCTTTCCGTGATGGCCTTTGTTTCTGCAAGCTCCTCCGTTAGTTTTACCATCTCCTCCTTCAGTTTCATGTTTATCTGCACGAAAAATCAGAGCGATTATTATTCGATGCAATCCTTTTCATTGGCCGATGGCCCACGATATGACCTGCAAATAACTGCCTACAAATTATGGTCTGCTCATGCGTAATATCGTCCATTACTGTGTTTGGCTGCAAATAATATCTGGGACCACTACAATTGACTTACCGCTGTTGTGATATCCCTGCCTAATTAAGTATTTCGGTATATATTTTTTACTTTTTTCTCCCTGTATCATGTCATAGGCGAAGCTAATAAAATAAAATAAATAAAAAATCTTCTGCTCATATGTAAAATAAAGGAGCTGTGTCACGAAATTCAGCCAAATTTGGAAATTACGAAATGCCCGTTAAATTAAGAGAAACATAAAACCAACCGCTTAAAACTTTAAAGGAAGGTTAAAATAACATAACAGAAACAACAGATGCCACTGATGGGCAAAGCTGGAGAAGACTGAAACGGATTGAAATTAGTGTTTTGAAAACTGTTCAGCCTAGCAGTTTTTCAAAGTTGATCCCTGTTGCTTGCAACTTCAAAAATACTGCTCAGGAGACATATTTGTTTGTTTCGGATCTCTGATTTTGTCATTTACATGTAATTTCTTTGCTTACTTTAGGTTCCGTGGCGATTGAGAGCGAGTAATTGGCAAAATTAAACAAAATGAACTGGACTGCCGTGACACAGCCCCTTTAAATTTGCGTGAAAATGGCAGATCACTTCGCTTCACGAAGATTTTCATTAAAAAACAAACTCGGTGATCGAATGACAAAACAATTATTGAACTCGGTTATTGCAAAATATCGCGATTCGTCAATGGCGAGCAGATCCATTATTTGCCGAAGCCGACTGCTCGCCACTGAGAAATCACGATATCTCGCTCAACCTCGTCCAGGAATTGTTAACTGTTACCACCTTTTCTTTGGATATGCAATGCAATGCGTTACTTCAGGTTTGAAGAGGTCGCGCCACTGAAAAAATCTGAAACTGAAACTGAACCTTTCGTACCCAACCAGTGCTAAACCGAATCAAATAATCCGAAGTGACTTTCGCCTTATTAGGGTTACACGGGTTCGGACAAATTTTTGGACAGAATGATTTTCTACCTTTGCCGTTCAAAAACTTGCGCAGTTCCGCGGGTCCTGTGTAAACGGAAGGCGGCGCGGATCCGTGTAACTTTTTGTCCAGACCCGTGTAAACGCGGTCTTAGGTTAGCAAAACAGCACCTTGCACGTGCATCACGCTTTTTGGTGCATCTGAGTCAGTCTAATGGCTTCATTGGACAGTCTGTTTGTAGAACTCCAATTTTCCACAAACTGAAAATCACAGCGAAGCCAAATCAACGGAAAATCTTGGTTTCCACATAACACTTTAACCGACTGCAAAGTAAGTAGACAGCTAAAGAGAACCTGCGACGGTAGCGAAAGCGTCACTAATGAAGCCGATGAATTCAAATTCTTTCAAACTTTACCGTGAATATTCCCGTGAATATTCCAAGTCTAGTCAATCTGCTAAATGTAAATGAAATTCTTAGAGATGAATCCTTAGGAAACACACACAGGTTCACAGAACGAGAAAGGAACAGCTTGTTCCCCCCATAAAATGTCACATTAGAGAAATTCGAGACGTAATCGTGCAGCGACGGCAAAGAACTGAAACAAACATGTGCTGCACGCGCAGAGTTGCTGTTTGCTTATTGAACGACGTTCTCGATGCCGTCGTTGTCGCCTTTACTGAAGTTCCCAGGCAAATTAAGTTACAACTGCTCTAAAAGGGCGAATAAATACAGTATTTTGGAAAGCAATATAAGCGTCACGAGCAAATAAAAATTAAAACTGGACCAAACCTCTTCTAGTTCCTCCTTTTCAATTTTAGCTTGTTCTTTAGTATCGTCTTTCTCTACAATTGCCGCATTAAGCTCCTCCTTTAATTCTTTTATGACCAGTTCTAACTCTAACATCTTGGCTTGGGTAGACTCAAAGTGGCCCTTCCACTGCTTAGCTTGGTCCAGTTCCTTTCGTGTAGCCTCAAGTTCCCTTCCAGCAGCTTGAGCTTGTTCTTTTTCTTTGACCTGAGAAGAGAAAATTAAACCCGTGAATTCAGATATCTAACAACAGAGCTGTTCAAAAAAGGTATACAAATATGTACAAGTTTTGTTTGCGAATGGGAACCAATTTCATAATGTTAAGCTGAGACAGTGCTTTAGGTTTCTGTAATCATTATCCGTTTGGTTTAAGGCGGTGGGTGATGAGCACAGCGCTAAAACCCCAGCCCGCAGGACCAAGGGTTGTTCTTTGTCTGGTCTCTTCACTCCAGTCCTGACCAATCCAGCACGGTGTCCTTAGTCTGTGACGCCTCACAAGGTGCCAGCACGGGGTAAAAGGACTGAAGGACTGCATTAACCTGCGCGAAAACGGGACAAACCCAAGACAACTCAAACGCTACAGCTCACTGACATAATTGACTGCGAGCGCTAGCGGGAGGCTCAACAGCTGGGCAAATACCTGTTCGTCCAGTCGTTGTTGCAAATGAATGATCTTGTTCTCCATTCCAATGTTTAACTTCTTGTAGTGCTCCACAGAGCGCGCTTCGATCTGAATAACAACAACAACAACAACAAGAAAAGAGCAAGATGGCGTTAAAAGAAAGGCAGCAAAGTACAAATAAAAAGCCCATGTGCACATCATGAGGATTCCCCTTAATAAATATTCGCTCTCACTAGCATTTTAATATGATTTGGTTTAAGCGCAGTCGAATCAAATCCCTTGGATAAAGCAACGTTTTCCGCCCCGGCACTATAAGCACCTTCTACTTACTATAATAAAATCAACTAAAATATGTCCGATCTGAGAGGTAAAACTTGGGCAGTGATGAATAATGTGTCAACCAATTTGATAAGAACTTCATCACTAAACCAGAGATCCACTTTTAATACCGAAGAGCTAAAGTTTGATTTGCAAAGCAACTGCACAATAACCGCACCTTGAGCTGCTTCAGTTCTCGTCTTGCGATCATCCTGCGCACACACGACTGCAAATAGATGACGGTTTTCTTATAATTCCTGTATCGCTTCCTTGCGTTGTACCTCCGCCAACAACGCTGGATGATTTTAGCTTTGGCTACGTACAGAAGGTGCATACGAAGCCGTCTGGCGAACATTCCACGAGTGAAGCATTGGATCTTAACGACAGCTTTTCGAAGAGATACGAACCGTCTTCGGCAGATATGTCCACGGTAATACCGCTGGATGGTGATTGCGGCCTTTGTTTCACGCAGATCTTGGGCAAGTCTGGGAATAAAACGGATATTTCTTTAAGTCTGCTGCCAACTGCTATTACGTATGTATATAAGTAACGGAACGGACCTAAACTGCTTTAGCTATAATCTTCGTTGACAAATCAATCATAATAGAGACCTTTCGATTCTAAGACGAGTATAACTAAGTAGGGCTCGCGCGTGAACCAGCGTCATTTTGGCGGGAAAACGTGGTAGCCGTCGTCACTCTGCTACGAATTTTAGCGAGAATGTCGAAGTGGGGAAAACGAGTTATCAGATGTTGGAAGTTTTATCATTTTGCGATCAGGAGAGGGTCACTAAAGGTAACAGCGCTAACGTTTCTTGTGAAAAATGGTAAAATGACTCTTTCCGAGAGTCTATATTTTAAGAAGACGCGAAAAAACTTAAAGTCAAATCTCGTACTCGGAGTCGTTCTAGTCCTTGAATATAAAGATCTCCCTTTGCGGAAAATGTACAAAGTTATACCCGCACCTTCATATACACGATTATTAAGGCCTCCACACCAATTCGGATATTTTTGAATTCCTTTTATTTTTTTTTTATTACACGAATCCGCCGAGGAATCCGCCTTACATCCACACGAAACCAATAAATCCGCTGACCGAAACCGCCTCTTTTTTAAACCGTTTCTGAGAAGATATGTTCGTTTTGAAATAGTTCAGACAGCCAAGACAGCTAAGCAAACTTCCAAACTACTGTTTCAATTACATACCTTCTAGCAAGATATCCTCGAACCCAGGCCTGAATGAGGATAGCAGACCGCCTCATCTTCAGGTAGAGGCGGTGCTCTCTCCAACAACGGAAATTCTTTTGGATCGTTATACAACTGTTCCGGAGCTTGTCGGCTCTTAATTTCTCCAAATAGGCAACCTAAAACAAAAAAAGAATTAAAAGAACGCTCCAAAAGTAATACGTTCGTGAATTTATGAGGCTTCGGCCTTGCGGACTAATACATAACCCGCGAAGTAATTACAGACGTTTGAACACAACTTACCTGACCAGCTCGAAAGAAGATCTTGGTTTTACCCATCTGATACTTGTCATTATCCTTTAAGAAAATAAGAGAATTTTAAGACGTTTCGAAAAAGAAAACTCTTACACAACGTTACATCTCAGTCAATTGCAATTCAGTCATCTAATGCCCTGCAGCCCCCCCCCCCCCCCCCATTTCTTCTACCCCCGTCTTTCTATGAAACGTTTGGTCCCATATTCTACTTACTAGATGAATAGTTAAGCGAGGTTAAGTATTGATTGTCTATGTTCTAATACCCTGTGCAGTAGACGTTCAAGAGTGTTCAAGCGCGCGCGATTTCACTTTTCCAACGTTTGCCACGCAAGATAAGATTCGAGTAATGGAGTTGAGACACTGTAAGAGACATTCTGTTTGTGAGGTACACGAATGACTTAATAAAAAAGGTTGTTTAACCTTTTGAAGCCGGATATTCGTCACCAAAGGCAGTTCAATGAAGAGCAACGCAACATCACCAGCAGTCCTTCAAAAACGGCGGTCAAATATCTCACTTTGCAGATAGAACAATATTCTTTTTAAAAAAATTGATGGCCAAATCTCAAACACGCGAATCGCGTCGCGCGCTACGCGCCATAATTTTAGGCACGATAATTACAGGAATCGCGTACCGCGCGACGCGATTCGCGTCTCGCGAGAAAGTGGTAGCTTAATGTTGTTGATATCGTTATTATTATTATTATTATTATTACTTTTGAGCGGTAGAGTATCAGTACTTCATCTCAATTGAAACAACTGCATCGATAGATTACCTTGATAAAAGTGGTCAATATAAGCTTTATTGTCGCTTGAGTCTTTTTTCTGTTTATGTCTTTAGACTTCAGCAGCATACGGTAACGGTTAAAGAACTCTGGATAGCTCCACCTAGAGGGGTACCCTGCGGCACTGATTCGTACAGTCTCCAGTACTCCGCATGCGCGCAGTTGCTGAATAGTTCGCTGCGGATTGAACTCAAATGGTGCTTTGCGGTCGTTAGGTTTGATGCAGCGAATGTAATGAGGCGCAGTGCTGTTTAGAGTTCCCATTAGTTTTGACAAAGATTCTCGAAACTGCAGTGGAGAAAACAAAGTTGTTAACAATAAAAAATAATAGACAGTTGTAACCGAAAACAAGAACTTTGATAGGAGTACAAGGATCGATTACCAGCCGTCGTCTGGAAGGAAATAGGGACCTTAAGCAAGGACGACGACGACGGCAGTGAAAACGTCGCTAAAAAATGAACTTGCGCTCTTTCAAACTTAATCCTGTCTATTTGGACCCGCTCAATGTGTCAAATGCAGGCGACTTTTCCTGGAGTTAAATTCTTAGGATTTTATTCAAGTTCAAAAAGAGGAAGGAAAATTCGACGTCGTATGTCCACGTCCTCCATAAAACGTCAAACTAAGAGGTTTCACGTCGTAGTCGTGAAGTGGACGTCAAAGAAATGTACTAAAAGCGTGATGCACGTGCAGAGCCGTTGTTTTGATCATTAAACTTATTGTTTTTTGAAGTTGTCGTCATCGTCGTAGTAGTTGCTTAAGGTCCCTATTGAGCACAACGTCATCATTAATGACGTCCGAACGCGAAAGAGCGGCGGAAAAAGAAACTATGCTACAGATGATATTACGAAGAGCAGAAACTTTGGAGAGCAGAGTATGAGCACAAACGGGTATCGTTGACACAATTTTCATACATTAAAATCCTTTTAGTTACCGTCGTTTGCACTGTAACGGAACTCTCGCCAGACCGGGCAAAATTAGATAGCACACTTTCCAGTCTGAAGTTGCATCTAAAGTTTGGACATAACATCTGAAAATTCGTGGCAAAGCGAATTTACCACTGAGACGTGTGAGAAAAGCGATTGCAGAATGTGACAGTTAAAAGAAGAAAACAACAATTCAATGACGTGAGAGTGTACAAACCTCAGATCCCACACTTCTCTTGGATTTAGCAGCATTTTTGCCTGTTCTGGAGGTTGTTCTTTTGCGAGGCATCAGATGTGCTTCATTGTCAGTAAACAAGTCTCCTACCATCTCATACTGTAACAAAACACACTATTTACACTCCGCACGTAGGACCAACCAGCATAATACCGCCCCATTCCGACATTGGACAATGCTGAATTGCCATTGCCTCCAGCATAATACCGCCCCATTCCAACATTGGACAATTCTGAATTGCTATTGCCTCCAGCATAATATCGTCCCATTCCAATATTGGGCAATGTTGAATTGACAATACCTCCAGCATAATACCGCCCCACTCCAACATTGGGCAATGCTGAATTTCCAATGCCTCCAGTTGCTGTTCTGAAAGTCCATGAACAAGCGCGGAGTGGTTTTCTTAAGCTAAATGGTTACACGGCGCAGTTTAAGGATGTTTTTGGAATTATCGGAAGCCAAGAGAGGGTACAGAATAGGTTTACTACTTACAGAGAAATGATCAGTGGAATTTTTTTAATTAGGGTCTGAGTTGCAAACCAAAAAGCTGTTTTTTGTTTCACGTCGACTATTATTACAAATTACCAGCTAGGAACTAACCAAAGGGTTTTTAATATCTATTATTTAACATTTCCTACTGTTTAAGGAATACAATTTCGATCTTTTAAGAAAAAGGAAGAAACTCAACTATTTTTGGCTTTATTGCAGAGATTTAAGAGAGATAACTGAAGTGAAATTTAATAAATTGATCATTTTATGGTATAACTGGTCTGCGAAACAAAACATTTAAAAATATCATCATCATAATTATCTCCTGGGTTCCAGCTTTAGCTCAGTCAATGATCATAATTCGTGTGAAGATACAATGGTCATGACTCTTTATACAATTCAGTTGAATGTAAACGTATCAGCACTCAGAGCAAAGACGTTTATAGACGATCTTTAGCCTGCATTCCATGCAAATTACTTACATGCTGTGTAAACTCTATAACTTGTGCCACCAACTCATACTGTACGAGAAACAAACACGGTTTAGAAGTCTCATTAACATTGTTTTTAATATTATCATTACAGTCATGTTATATCATGATTATTAACCAAGTTTTAGAAACTATAAAATTTAAAGGTGTTTTTTCCTCTTTTGTTAGATATGATAATGTAACACACGTCAATTTTCGTTTACTTTTCAAAAGATGTTTAAAAAGTGGTTAATTCATTAAGTAATTAAACGTCCTTATTGGAGGTCTTTAAGGTCTTTTGCTACTTAGTCTGAATTTATATTTCAGTGCCACTAGGTTACTAAATGAAAAATTGCCAGTTCATATCAATTTATATATAACAACTAAGATAGCACGCGCATTCTGCTTGGTTAAAAACTTATGGTTTATTTAACAAAAGCAATAGACCACACTTTCTATTGGTTTACCGGCGTGATAACCCACTTGGGATGTTGGGGAACACTCGAAAAGCTTGTAAATAACTCGCCTTCGGCTCGAGATTTACAAGCTTTTCTCGTGTTCTCCTAACATCCCGCGTGGGTTATCACGCCAGTAAACCCTTAAAAAGTGTGGTCTATTGCTTAAAAATAATTCTCATCAGCCATTTTATTGGCCGTTCTCACACTAGAGACGGATATTAGAGACCCTTAAGGGTGCGTTCGATTGGGAAATCCGGATTTAGATTTTCAAAATCTAAATCCGGATTTCCCAATCGAACGCGAAATCCGTCCTCAGGGTGGATTTCAATTAAGAAATCCAAATCCGGATTTTTTGGATTTCCCTTTTTGTCGTTCGATTGGGAAATCCAAAAAAAGGTTTGCAAAACTGTTCTCGTGAACAGCGGTCTTCTTTTTACTAATTATGCGTGTGCATGTAAGACCGCTGTTCCTAAGGACAGTTTTTCAAATCCTTTTTCGGATTTCCCAATCAAACGGTAAAAAGGAAATCCAAAAAATCCGGATTTGGATTTCTTAATTGAAATCCACCCTGAGGACGGATTTCGCGTTCGATTGGGAAATCCGGATTTAGATTTTGAAGACTAGAACGACTAGATTTGACTTCAAGTTTTTTCACGTATTCTCAAAATATAGACTCGGCCCGGAAAGATTTATTTTACCATTGTTCACCAGAAAAGTTAGCACTGTTACCTTTAGTAAAGGAGGTTACACCCTCTCCCGATCGCAAAATGATAAAACTTCTAACATTTGATAACTTTTTTCCATCTCTCCGACATTCTCGCCAAAACTCGTAGTAGAATGACGACGGCTATCACGTTTTCCCGCCAAAATGACGCTGGTTCACGCGGGCGCACTACTTAGCACAAAGAAAATCTCGTACTCGTCGTATTCGTCTCAGAATCTAAAGGTCTCTAATCCATCTTCAAAATCCGTCAAAATTGACGGAAAAAAAGATGGATAAAGTCAGGCGGAATGTCCATCCAAAATTAAGACCGTTCAATTTTCAAATTAAGACGTATTATCTGTCTGACGCGAATTATCCAACGGATAACCCGTTTCAGTGTGAATACGGCCATTGTGTTGGTCAAGGGAAATTACCCAAAGATACTTCCCTGAAGGGACTAACTATTGGCCTAAACAATCGCTATTCGGCAGTTACCTCGCTGGCTTTAAGGATTGCCAAATGCTCTTGATTAACAGTATCGCGATTTTTTTCCACGAAACCGTTGGCTTCATACTCCACATCATCTGCAAAGTGATGTACGATGAAAGCTGTCTGGGAAAGGCGTGGCTTACTGAAATGCTGCTTTTTCAAGTGTTGCTTGTACAGCTTCTGAATCCATGAGCTGTCAGAACCTCTGGGCATCTAGCGAAAAATAAAAATAACAGTTAAAAAAATACACTGGCAAACACTGTAAATGAAAAAGATGTTTTACCCCTAAAGTGTCAATTTAGCCCTGAAGGCCAAAGTCTGATTCAGCCTCTCCTGGAGCCATTTGAGCACAATTTAAACAAAAACAGCCCCATCAAATGCCTATTACAGCCCACGCTGGGACCGTGGGTCCAAATCAGCCCTAAGTAATTTCACTTTATTGGCGCTGATCAAGGAAGCCAAATTAGACCCCCAAAAATAGGACTGTATTTTACTCGGGGTAAAATATGTATCATTATGTTTTGACTCTGTGGATCGGTGAAAGATCAGGAAAATGCTCACCTACCCCTCCCCTAGTGTGGCCGTATTCACTCAAAGACACATCACACGTCTTAAAGGAAAATCGTGCGCAGGTAGCCAGTTCACTGCCATAAATTCACTGCAACAATGTTATTTCGCTGGTGCCACAATTCACAAACACTCAATGTATTGCCCATGTATGTAAGATTATCTGGATTCTGGGAAATGTTTGCTTGTAGATTTCAGGAAAATTTTGTTTGCGGAATCCAGAATCCTAGGCTTTGTAATACAGAATACAGCCCGAAAAATCCGGAATCCCACTAACGATTGAAATCCAGAATCCATGTCCCACTGACAAAGACTAGAATCCGGTAGCTGGAATCCGGAATCCAAGGCGAGTAATCCAGAATCCAACACTGTCTTGGATTCCGTTACGAAATGTAAGGGTGAAATGCAGATTATATAGTTATCTGCAAAATAGTCTTTGGCATTACATGTAACTTGGACTGGACAACATGCCCACCATGTCATTGGATATGGCCAAGTCTAATTGGAAACGCTCCAATGACCAACTGCTGGTAGAGGGTATTGTTCGTCAAACTGGCAAAAGCAGTTTAAAAAGATTCCCAGAATTCCTACTATTTTCAATGGGCTTAGGTTATGTGTTAACTAAAACCAGGGGCACCCAACGTCAACGGAATAGATCTGTTTGGAAGACGCCTTGAGATCTAGAATTTTCGGAACATTTGTTGTAAAATTTCTTGCTCGCTTGCCTCTCCTAGGATTTTCGAACATCTAAAAACTGGTATAATTGCCTATTTTTAACGGAATTTTACCCTAAAAAGGTCACCTTGAATTTTCGGGAGCCCTTTTTCTGGCTGAAATTATCGAAAAGGTAAGTTTTGATCCCTATAATTCTCGGATCACTAGACTTTCAGCTAGGAAACCCGAACAGATGAAAAATTTTTCGGGGATAAAAATATGCCTATATCTACCGTCAGGGTGTAAATACTAAAATACATTTAACAATGCTATGCTTAAGTGGTTTTGAACTATATTCTCGTTGGGTGCCCATCTAAAACGTTGATCCATGAAAATGTTTACCTTGCATTCTTCATCTAACAAGTCAAGGATTCCCAGCTTAGTCTCGATCAGTTCAATACAGGGCTGGTTATCATAAAAGTTGATGAACGACCACTCAATTTCTTCCCTCACATACTCATCTTGTTCCAGTTTGAAGACGTGCTGTAATTTATACATGTAACACTCAATCACTATATCTCTCAGTGGTTCAGGTCTAAGTTATTTATGTCCGTTAAAATTTAACTTTATGCTTCTTGATTACCTTTGCACAACTGAATAGATTTACTCTACTCACCTAAATCAGAATTTCCAATATGTGTTACAGTATTATGTAAACTTTCCCCTTTCAATGTTGTTGAATAAACGTGTATTATTGAAAAAGACAATGAGGAAGAAAAGATTGTTTACTTCCAAATGGTAATTTAGGAAATATCACACCCAACAGATAATTATAAGTCATAAATAAAAGCAGGGAGGTTCATGAGAATGATGGTAAATTATGCAGATATTGCTACATATAAGGATTCATGATAATGTACTGTACAGAGTTGTACACTGTACATGTAATACTGATTGTTCTCTTGTAGATTACTACTCAACTCCTGCAGAGGTGGTGCACTAGACTATTACAGTGATTGTACATTATCATAATCAAAATGTTATTATAATGAAAATAAAGATAATAAAAAGTAACTCAATGTTTATTTAATAAACATTAAGATACTTTTCACTGATGTATAAGTTACCTGTGTAAACTGCTGCTGAAGCTTTTCATTTGCATAATTGATACAAAACTGTTCAAAACTGTTCACTTCAAAAGTTTCAAACCTGAAAATAAAAGTCATTTGGGAAACATCAGATGTAACGCACTACAAGAAAAGATTGGCACATTTGTTGAAAGTTGTTAAGAGGTGAAGACAGGCTAGCAAAACAGCACAAAAGCATATTGAATTAATTGTCATGTAAATAAACAGCAGTTAACTAATTTTTGGTGTTAAACATATAGTACATACAGGACTGACATAAGTAATACCATTTGCATAGGGAAAAGCTTGTTGTGTAAAACTTGAGTAACTGTCCTTGATTCTCTATTGATTCAAAAATTTGTATTTTGCTCTGGATTAACACGTGTATTTGCATCAAGCATTCCAGCAATCAAGGGAGTCAACATTTGTGTGTTCAGAAGTGTTAATTTTGGCAACAAATCAGCACTGATAAGATGAAGGAACATAAAGAAGTTTGTTCTTATGAATCTTTAGTCAGCCTCCATCAGGAAAATGCTTCAGAGGGGATAACTATGATTCTTGATGCAAACGAATCTTGATGTTGCCAAATGTCAACAAAAGACTCCTGGGAAAAACTACCGAGTGGAGACTCTCTTAACGGACACTCATTGTGTACACAGACAGCTCTACTTGCAGCCCCCTTCTCAAAACCATCTTTCAACTCCCACGCAAACTCTGTATTTTAACATTCCCGTAAGCCAAAAACTCCCATTGGTGGCTGTGGACACTTTTAGCATTTACAAGTCAGATTTTAGCTTTGCTTTTAAGCAAACATAACTAGACACCTGCAGTGAAATCTCATTCGCCTGTGTACATTGTATTGTAATATATTGACTTCATATTGCTGTTCATCAAAATGAATTTATATCAGTTTCAGAGCTTGTATAATTTTTTTTTCACATACACGTCCAGTTACACCTCAAAACACCACTTGGATTTTATGCCTGTGACTAAACTACAACATTATCAGAACAACAGTTTAGCCGAACTCCATGCAACAAACAGTTTTTTGCATATTTTCCAATGTTTATTTATAGTTGGGCAAGCTCCCAAAAAGTGGCCATTCAATACTTGGCCACTTATGAGAAACATTCTTGTAAGTGTGCCAGCTCCAGTAATGGACACCTTTTTACATCCTGAGGGAGTCCGCTTTCAGACAGCTTCCACTGTACATGAAGATGTTTCCCTTACGATCAAAAATAAAGTGTAAACTATTCGCAAAGCTATAACTTTTTTTAGTTCAATTTACAACACACATTTGGAAACTACTCTAATGATTTGAGACTCACCCATAGATGTCCAGGATTCCAAGGAAAGAGCGCTGTTTGACATTACTGGTAAGAGAATTGTTGATACAGTGAACTATCCACCTAAAAAGCTGAGAATAAATGTGCTTGCTGATTGCTTCTCTTCCAAAATTGGCCTAAAAAGAAAGAACATGGGCATAACCTTAAACAGGGTTATATACTAGGAGAGCCACAATTCTACAATATATTAAAATGATTTCCTTGTATAACCACCTGTACATTGTTTTGGCCATTATCAGTAATGGGAATAATAAATGAAAATGATATGTGTTGAGAGAAGAACACAGAAAAAAAGTCTGAGTTCCAGATGGGAATTGAACCCACGACCTTCTGTACACTAGTCGGATGCTCCAGGGAGTTTTCACATTTCAAGACAGATTTTTCCAGTACTCCTTTATCCACAAAAAATCTTTTCAAACAGATTTTCAGTTGCAGAGAGAAAGAGGTAAAATTCAAGTGACTTTGACATTACAAAAGAAGCCTATAGATACAACGCTTCAGACAACTCCTTAAAAAAATTGTGAAAAAAAAGAAAACTTGTCAGTTAACAGATTTTCAGAAGTTTCCATGACCTTAAAATCACTTTCCAGTGCTTTCCAGATCTAACATGCCACAATGTATGTAGACATGGGTGCAGTATGACAGTGCTTCCTGACCATTACAAATCAGGCACTGGTCTAGCCAAAAAAGAGATTTCCAAATGAATTTTTTACATTAATCTTTACAAGTGACTATATGTCAGTCCTAGGTAAACTGGAAGTATTTAACTACTGTAGGAGGACAAAGGTAGGCCAGCTCACCCAAATTGTACTGCAGTGTATGCATCTAGAAAAGATATTTGGCAAGTAAAATAAGTTACCTCTTCAACACTGAGTGGTTTGATTAATACTTCTTGCACAGTCACAATCTTACGATTGCACATCCATTTCTTGAATTGACTCCTGTCAACACCCAGAAGGTCTGCAGCAATTGCAAGATGGACATCTTTGTCCTAAATAAAATAGTAATGACAGAAAATGAGAAAACAAAAATAAACTTACAAAATGGGATATCATTACTGAATTTAAATGAATGGATGTGGTTGTACCCAAATAAAGCTGCAAGAAAAGGGTTATTAACACTCACATCAAGAAAGGGCTGCACTACATATCATGAATGCCTTGTTACCAAATGATTGTCACCAAGAATCTGTACCCCTATTGGTGTGTCCCATGAAGGTTGTTAAACTCCAACCCTATTTGCCCCCAAAACAAAATTAATATGACATCCCCACACCAGAGGTTTTTGAAACAGTAATATTGTAATCACAATCTTTTGTCATTCCTACATGTAGATGTCTACTGTAAAGCAACAAAAAACAAATGAATATGCCTCACATCAATTTCACTCTCTTCTTCTCCAGATGGGTGAATATCAATGTTTCCAATATGCAAAATACCAGCTAAAATCCTGAATATCATGAGTTGTTGATCTTCCATGATTCCCACAAGGTCCATGGCCTCACGCATCTCTTCAAATCTTTCCACATCATCAATGTCATCAACATATGGGCACTCTCCTTGATTGAGGAAGTAGAAGTTGTCCTGGTGTGCTATAGGAAATCAATCACTCAAAATACATATGAAAAAAACAAGAAAGGTATATTTAACAATTATTCCTCGAGCCCGAATGGGCTCTGAGTCCATAGCCCATGAGGCCGAAGGCCGAATGGGCTATTGAGTCAGAGGCCATGAGGGCGAGAGGAATAATTGTTTTAGTAAAATCCAACTAGTTGGTCAAAAATATCGAGAATAAAAAAAGTGTAGCTAGTTAAAGCTAGTCTTAAATCCTTTTTTGCCGCCAAAAAGCCCATGCTTTTCGCTACTAGTGGGCTATAACATAAGCCTAGTAGTAGCTCAACCAATCAGAATGCAGAATTGATAATAGACCACTAGTTGGATTTAACTAAATATATATATCCACATATTCAGTGCATGACAACTTGTCCCAAGGGACATGACTCCCCAAGAGTCTCAAGTAAATCCTATGGCAAGACCTTTTGAATGACATCCTGCACTACAGGAATCGCGCAGTGCGCGACATGATTCCCGTTTTGCAAGAAGGTGGTAACTTACTCTTGAGCGGTACTGTACAACTAATTTTACAACATTAATGTAGCTAAATGAAGTTTGGGCTAAGTTAAACTAGAGACATGGCAGGCCAGCAGTCTAAAGTAGAGATATTGAGTTAATTTTTTTGCATGGTTTCATGCATTTTTACAGCCTTTTTTTTCAGGTCGATCAGGCCATTATGTTTGTGTGTCATTGCCTATCATGGCTTGTGCTTTTAAAGTGCTTTACTGCTCCCTAGTTGCCCTCTATTTTGTTAAATACTAGGTGTTTAAAGTATGTTAGGTTCCAATGGTTAGGAATGTGATAGTGCCTGGGTGGATACCACTCACAGGGTTGTCATGGTTTTGCATTGCTCCCGGCTTCGGTTCTTGGCTCCACCAACTTTTCGGGCACCTCCCCCCAAGCTTAACTTTGTTGATGATCATGAGTTTAACATCATAACAAATTATCATTACGGGAAACTTTACCAGAAATAATATTAATTATATTGTTTCATATTGTAATGCTGATCACTGAATTTCAGTCAACGTTAACAAACAGATCAACATACCAAGTCTGAGATCTTTGAGCTCCGGGGTGTCACAAGCAGCACACATCTGATAGAAGATGTGATAGTTTCTTTCATCTGGTGCTTGAAATACAACACGCGATTTTTCCAACAAGTATGTCCTCATGTGGGCACCAGTTATGTGGTGGTTCTTGTCAAATGATATTTCCAGGTATTTTCCAAATCTGCTGCTGTTGTCATTCCGAATTGTCTTTGCATTCCCAATGGCCTGAAAAAGATGTTTGAAAACAAAGCCTATAGCATTCACAAGTCAGAAGAGATATTTTGGCTCAAGGTTTTATCACATCCAACCCAACAGCCAGCCAAACTAGCAAAATACAAAAACCTCCTGCTTATAAGTTCCCCCTCACCCCCTGTCACCCCAGTTATAGGTCCACCTACCTGTAATTAACAAAAGAAATAACTGTACAACCGATTATAAGCTGCCTCTAGCTTGAATTTTAATGAATTTCGATTTTTGACGATGCTTTGAGGCTTACATGTAAAAAAGCGAGCAAATTTAATAAGTATTTTGATCAGCACTTAGGGTTCTCATGATCAAGAATTCTTGTAGTGGGAGAAAGGAGAATATTGTGAATGCCTGAATGAAAAATAATCATTGGTTATGGCATGTTAGCCGAAGAATTCTGTGTGGTAAACAGAGACTTCTCCAATCTCTGATGCCTAATGAACACCCTGAGCACTGCTATGTAGCTTGTTTTGATAAGCCCACCTGGATATAAGCCCCCTGTCTATAAATCCATCTAAAACCCTTTCGAAGTTGTATAAGCCAGAAGTTTATGGTACTCTACCCCCTGTTCCTAATTCCCTATCTTTAAAATTTCCACAACTTGAACAACCCTAGGTCATTAATATAGGACAACAGTTTCTTTTAAAACAATTCAGTTCCAACTCCACTGTCTTGTAGAGTGTCTTTACTCATATTATTTTCAAACGTTGAAGGTTCAAATCATTCATTGAAGAGAGAACTTAAGAAGCCCAACCTTGAAAAAAAAGAATAGGCAAAAATAAGAAAAAAATAGAAAATGCAGCTGAAGGCCTATTTGTACAATTACATGCATTAGACATGCCAGTAGTTAGAAACCTGTAAGATCACTTAAATGTAATTAAGGATGAAAGGATGATAAAATAACACACATTATTTCATAAAACAGCTGCCCCACCTCCATAATAGGGTTTGAAGCTAAGACTTTCTTTTCAACCTGTGTCTCTGTTGAAGCTCCACCCACAGATGCAAAATACCTCATGGCATACTTAGCACTGACTGTCTTTCCTGCACCACTCTCACCACTCACAATGATCGACTGGTTTAACCCATCTCTAAATAGGTACAAGGAAAAATGGACATCAGTTTGAGAGAGTAGACAATGGAGGCATTGACCGTAGGATGATACACAAAGATTGCTAATGATCTCTTGGCAGGATTACCAGCTGGTTTAGAGAAAGTTTAATTCTACAAATATTTGTTTTGGGATGCAAAGACCAGAACCGTCTTTGCAAGCATTATCGTTATTTCCCTGTTGAAAAGCACATTCAGGATCATGAAGTAACTTCTAAGGGAATGTCAGGGTGTGACTCGAAAGGAAAACTGGACTGTCTAAAAGAAATACAGCAATGTACATTGTACACCATCGTAAGAGTCAACAGAACTGGCAATTGGGAAAAGATTATGAATTTCATTAAAATCGCCATCACTAATATTATTTATCAACAGTGCATGTCTTTTGTTGACGAAAGCCTGGCCTGGACTTAGGCAAGCCCGTTTTGTTGTGTTTGCTCCAAATTTAAAATTACAATGTACAGTGTTTACTTTATGCAGATAACCAAAATACACAAGGTTATTTTCCCTTTGGGTTTGATGTCACTTCCATGTTGTTAGACAATCTGCTTTCAATCAACTTTTTGTCAGTAACTGTTGATGCAGTGCTGTAATAGTACTAAATTGGGGGTGTAAATGAAAAACCACGCCCAGGGTCTCTACGGAAGGTGCCTTCTCTCCTTTTCTTTTTCCTCCCAGCCTTCGAGATTTCTCACTTTGCCCAAATAAAACCGGCAGCTGCTACACAGGCTACAATAAGCAGCCCAAGCTCAACAGAGATCTTACTCAATTCATGAAGAGTCTTTAGTAAGTATGCAAAAATCAAGCTAGTGAAAGAAAAGCTCTGCTTCCAGGGAGAAGAATTAAAGGCCCTCCTTCACAAAAGTACTGCTACAGTGATGTAACCCTGCATTATAACCATCCCATTCTTTTTTTACCAACGTTTTGGCCCAACCTTAAAAACACTCTATTGTCTTCTTTCTCAAACCCTTATTAATACAAAAACCTCATTGACAAGACCAGGATTTTATTGTCCACTGGTGGTGGAAATTATGGTGTTCCTGACAAATTTAACTGTTCTACGAAATGTGAAAGGTGAGGCTTATTACCAAATCAACTTAAATAAAAGAGTTGAGGACCTTATCATTTTCTCACCTTGACATGGCTCTGAAGGCATCTTCAGCCACGGCAAAGATATGAGGGTCCATATCACCCATGGACTGGCCACTGTAGGCAGCAATGATATCTGGGCCATACAAAGGCAGCTGCTGATAAGGGTTGATAGCAACCAGCACAATACCTATACAACAAAACCACAAATATAGATTGGATTAGCTGGTTAAATCCTGTGGTACAGTAAGCAGATCAGATGGCAACATCACAAAATATCATTTATTCTGTCTCAGTCTACCTCCATGAAAGAGGAATTATTTGTCACTAAAACTTCTGTTTTACGGCTTTTTATTTTATAAGTGGTCTGTCCATAATAATATTGTATTTCCCTTGGCCACTAGCGTCTACATTAATACAATATTGTGATTTTTAGTGCCGACTATAATAATAAAACATTTCAGCTTTGAATCAGCCAATTATTGTATTTACTAAGGGTATGTTGAGATGATTGAAGACAATATTAGAAAAAACATTTATAAGACCTTTAAATAAGCTTAATGGAATTTCTTTATAATAAGTAAGTACATTATAGAAAAAAGTTTTGTAACACAAGCCCTAGGATTTCACGGTAATGAAAGTTTCCGTTGGTCGTACAGTAACAGAACCAAAAAATAGATTCCCAGTGCTATTTTCAGCCATAGGGATCCATTTGCAGAAATTCTTTACTTTTCCACACAAATACTTAACTTAAGTAGGTCAATTCTTTAGCTACAACTCATATACAAAACTGAAATGTTTAGCATCTATCAGTTCCATCTTAAATTATTCCCAAAAAGCATTATACAGTACTGGTTTATGGCTTCCAGTGCCAAGAAAAAAATATATATGACTTTCAAAAATTAGAAGTTACATTTAGGGGATGGGTTCCCATGAATTTTCATGAAACCAAAAAAAAAGTTACCAATGGTTTCCCATGATCTCTGGGTACGGAACCGAAAAATTGTTTTCCATGGGAATTGCTAAGGCTTGTTAGAGTAATATTTGAAAATATGCATGAGTTATTCTCTAAAGCTCCTTATGTTTTTCTTTCTGCAAAAATACATCAACGTTTGACCCTGAAAAGAACCTTTTTTCTCAAAATTGTGTTTAACTCAGGATCAAGCATCAAGATTTTTTGCTAGTAACAACTTTGAAAAAGGATTTGGTTACAGCTAGGCTGGAATACAGAAGTAAGGAATCAATATTAATTGCTAATGACTCAGTCTGAAACTGCCAACAAAAATTCTTTGGATATTTTGTGAAGTATGAGGAAATACAATTTGAATTATGTTTTGTTATTACGTAAACTATGTTTGACCAATAAAAGTTGGTTTGTAGAGCAGAATAATACATACTGAAGTAGTTTTAAGTGTTTATTATTTTATTCAGTTTGAGTTTATAAAATCACAGCATCAGTACCATTGTAATCAGTAAATACAGATGTATGGTTCATTAAACTTGAATTTGTTTCAATAAATGTCAGTCTATCATTGTTATTCCCTTATTTTAGAAGAAAATGGATAGGATGCTGAAAAAAGTGTTCCAGTACTTTCATAAAATGACAGATACCAACTAAATTATTCATTCTGGTAGAAGAAATTTGCATCTTAAAATTGTTTTAGCATTTGACGCTCTTTACATATTGCCCGAGGCAAAAAAATTAAAAAGCAAAACAAAAGGGTCCTTTTCTATAAAAAAAAATAAATACAAGACAATAACAACGCGGTGGTTTTCGAACAAATGTACGGCAATTTTCCTTTCAAAAAATATCTGTATTGCTTATTTCATGGCTGAGCGTTGATTCTTGAGCAAAATAAACACAAAGATACAAACCTTGATTGCAATTAGTATCGCACCAATAAATTCACGACATTTGGTGGTTATTAAAATTTTAGGTCCCATATTTTCTACACAGAGGCATATCAAAAAGGAAACGGTCAACCAAGATAACCAAGGGCAAACATATATACCTACCGCAGTATGTGTATATATCATTGGATTGCAGAAAACGGACTTGGAGGTTGTACAACACTGAAAGCAAGAAATAAATAAAATTGAAAAAAAAAAATAAGAATTAATAAATCTAACCCCACAAAGGACTTTGATTTGGAGTTAAGCTATGTTCCTATAACCTTTATAACAAAATGCAAAACAGGAACTTTATACCCATAGTATTTAACGTGTTGTTTAAGAGGTTACAACAAAAGAGACTTCAATTTATATTCACACAAAGAGTTTGTGCACATCAACTAACACAAAAATATGCTTCTGGTTTACATTGAGTGGTATTTTTTTCGTGTACAAACCTGCTGGTTCATGAAGGTAGCTGAGCGTTGTAAGGTCATTTTCACCGACTAAAACTTCAGGGTTTCTCAGAGGAGGCAATTTCTTTATGTCTTTCGATACATCAATAGTAATTTCCTGTGAGAAGAAAACAAATAAACTCAAGTTTGCAAATTTGCAAATAAAATCACTTCACTGCGAGTTGTCAACTTTATATAAAATAATCGAGGAACATTAAACTAACATTCCCGTCATCAAGCTCAATTTCCAAGATTCCATCTGTCTTCAAATCTTTGGTTACTTCTCCACCGATCCATACCACCTGACTGTGCGGAATCCACACTCTGGCACCCTGAAAATACAAGAAACGCCGGCGGTGTTCACTTCACGAAGTCTGCACCAGGCACTCGAGTTCAACAAAACAACAATCACGAAACCTCAAATGGCACCTTAGTGTAGAGTTCCAGCGTTGTCATTTTTACACGTTATAAATTTTATATATCCATTTATGATGTCAAAATGTACAATGAACATCATGCACAAACTTTAAGCCGTGAAATGGTGGTTCAAAATGTTAAAGAATTTGCTTCCAAAGCAGCCATTTCGAGTGATGGCAGCCTTCAAGTAAGAACCGCTGACCAACTTTACTTTCGACACGAGTGGCGTCACGAATCGCGCGAGGGACGCGTGTTGGGAAAGTATGGGTGGGTGTCTTTGTAACGAACTTTTAGTTACTGTTTTATCATAATTTTTCTTTTGACCCCTGAAGACGGTTTGTTTTCAAACCGAAATATTGGGCAAATTTGCTTAAATATATATTTTTGGTTTGATTCTTCTGTTTACTTCTTCATCGCCTTGTCGTTTCATATTTTTCTAAAAGTTGTTGTTGTACTGATCCAGGTCTACGACGGGAGATCCGGCACCACTCACTGGTTTGTCGCCGTGGACTTGCTGAATTTTTTTATATATTTTGGTGTCTTTTTATAGGGCGCTTAGAACTGTCTGGCCAGACAAGTCCATTTCTAAGGAGAATTCCACTATTAATCAGGACTATCCAGTCAGAGGCTAAATGACATTCACAGCAGCGATGAGTTTTAGTAAAAATTTCAAGAAAAAACTGATATTTCATGTTCAAAAATATATGACCAGTCTGGTCGCGCGCCCCGCAGTGTACAGCCAATAGAGAGGGAAATTATATGACTTTTAATTTGCATTTTTTAGCACTGACTCATGATCAGCGGCCCCGTTTGTCAAAATTCCCGGTAACTTTTCGGGCCCGGAAAGCTGTTTTATATTTGCCGTGTTTGTATTTAATTCTAGATCAAACTTTCAGTAATTTTGAAAATGCTACAATGTAACCGTCAGTTAACGGAGCAAATAAGAGTGGTTTGTGAACTAGGAAACGTACAACTTTTGAACAGGTTTTGAGATTAAAATTTGCCTATGGGCCCGAATAGTTATTTTACCTGGTGTTACGTACCAGAATAACCAAGAGATGCCCGCGAACAAGGCATAAGTAAAAAGAATTCCCGAGTACGATATAAGACACGCAACAAAAGTGTGACAACTAGCAGTTACCTTTTTTAACTATTATTTATTTAATTATACACTGTTATAGTTACTAGAGTTAAAGATTAAGTTAAGCAGTTCGTAAAGCAGGCAGGCTTACTGTCTTTCATGGCCATACAGGAACAACTGTCAACTAAACTGACTTGAGACATCAATGCTTGATTTTCTTGAATTTCACTGGATCCTTTCCACTCATTGGTTTTTCTGTGTTTACAAACTCGTCCGGGAAACTTCATCATGCACTCTTTTATCTTCTCTTTTCTGCTATCGTCTCGTTCTTTTCTCTTGATATAGCAATGTCAAAGGTTATAGCTCCTCCATAGTAATGTCAGTTGATTATAGCTTCCTCACAATATAGCATCCATAGCTGATAAGCTCAATCACAACTAGCCACGAGGGAAAACCCTCGGGCACACAACAGCAACACCTTGATACTTGGAAGCCTAGTTTTATACTTTTTCTTTAAACATCTAGAACGTTCCATTACTATTTTTAGTGTATTACAACATCTACTATTTGTGGAAACTGCTGAGTCACATTACAGATATTTCTGGAATATTACAGATTATAAGATAATTCTAGAAAAGTCTGGAATTGCTTGACGGATATAAACTAAAAATAATTCTGATCCTCATAACACTGGCCTTTCGAGAAACGGCCCCCCTGGTCTCCTCAATATGCCATTAACAAAAATGACAGAATTAGAAGTTCTGAGAAGACTTTTTATTTTAAAATGTATCACCAGTATGTGTTCTTTTTCATCCACTGAGCTCCATAAGGTAAATATAATTACGATACCAATTTAAGCACTGAAGCACACGTGTGACTCCGCGGTATGGCCAGTACCTTATTTCGTCCTCATTAGGACAAATCAGCATGGCATAACAGCAGGCGAGAAGTCTCACATTTTTTTGCTAAGAGAAGGCCCACTGCCCTTCCCATTTATTTTCATTTCTTATGGGCAACTGATGTTACAAATTGGTATGAGAAACAAACTGATGAATACTAGGATGTTACAAAGTAAGGGAAGAGGCTAGTAAAAGGACCAGGTTTACAGCATATGCACTACAATCTACAGTAACTGTAGATGGTAACCACTGAGCGAACATAATACATCATTGTGGGCCCAAGACTGGGAGAAGGCATCTAAGTCATTATAATTATAAGAATAACGAAAATGTTCAATGTTCAAACGCTCTTTGATAATTTATACGAGAGTAATTCTGTAGATTGACAGTTCGACTTTCATGGAGCTGTATAATTATTGCGGGCAGTCCATATAGTATAACGTGTAGCATTAATAAGATAGTTACAAATTCGAGTAAGGAGGGCTTTATGGGTAGGAATAAAGTTGGTTACAATGACTTCTAAACTAAGAGTACAGGGGGAGCCTTTAATACGTGAAATGGAAGATTCAAATTGACGCAATAAGGGTTGAATAATTCAAAAAAAGATCCTTTAATGTCTTATGTCACACTTATATTGTGCGGGTAGAGCGAGCAATAGAGTATCGGACTACGATTAAGCATTAAAAGACCTGCTGCAAGAGAACTGCGCGGTGTAAGAGGTGCACAAAAGCTCCTTAAATTAAAGCACCATAAAATATAAAACAAGTATTACTGATAGAGCCAAATATTAATCGTTAAAAGATTGAGATACCCCGGCCTTCCGTATCATGACAACAGACATAATCAGAATTTGATGCGGAATTCAAAAATAAACATGCTCGCAAACCTGAAGCCATTTATAAATATTTGCTGCATGCGATTTACTTATCAACACAAAGAAAACTCTTTAAAAAAACCACCTAAAAAGGCAAAAAATTAATTAGAACACAGTCAGCAATATATAATTAATGAAAATCGATGCAGGTATTAAACACGATTCGACTGGTTAGAAACTCATCCTGCGGCGAGTTAAACTGTACAGCAGAAAAAATAACCACCTCGATGTAACATTCCTGCACTTCGTATATTATAACTAGTCTAAGATATTTTCCGTCTTTACTTAATTTCTAATACCGAAATCAAGAGTTAACAGGATTATCAACTACTAAACTTTTCTACGATAATTGGGAAAATATTTCTCAGCAGGTATTATGAATAAAAAGGTAAAATAAGCATATCATTATATTTGCCATTATGTGTATGAGAGGCCGCTTTACGATTTCTGAGGCCTAAATACGGTAAGCTATTTTCGCCGTTCGGAGCGCAGTGGATTTCATGCTGTTGAGATGGAGTTTTGGCCCTGGTGTTTTAACAGCCAATGAAAATTGAAACAAACTCCGTGTGAACAGTCTAAGCCGTAAAACTAAAACTCTGCTTCCTTCGAACTGTGAACTTCTAGTCGCACTAATAAGTAATTAAATTGTCGGTTGCGAAAAACTCGTCACTGTAAATACCTGACAATTTGGGGAGATTAGAGAAGGCGGAATGAAGTTCGCGCTGCTGTTAGAAATATCATTCTTCACAATTCTTCAAAAAGGTACGTATGCCATAATCTTAAAGCGTGTCAGTTTTGTTATAAATAAGCACAGTACAGGTACAGTTAATTAATGTTTTAACACATTCACCTAGACGTATGTTTGCTCTCTTGTCTTTCACTCCTTGGTAATTTTGCTGTTGCTGGCGAAGCTAAAATGAACATCATTCACAAGTAAAAATGTCGTACATGTCTTGAATTAAACTGCGCACAAATTCAAATGTTCTACCTGGTCCAGTAACAAATTCTTACTTTTGCGTTGCATTCGTGAATACTAAACAACAGTTAACAACCCCTCCCCCCCCCCCCCCCCTTATATAAATCTTTCCCGCATGAAAGACATAACTGAACCCTCATTATTAATATGCCACCAGATTTATATTTTTATCGGGCAAACGGTGGCCGTATTAAGTGTCACTGCATTTCTTATTCAGGCTTTAACACACTGCAAAACTTTGAAGTTAAAATGTTAAATGTGACGGTTGCAATAGCTTTCTCACACCAGCCACACAGATCGGTATAACATTTTCTCTTTATAGCCTACCCCCTCCATGACCGAGTCTAACACTTTGGTGCGGCTGATAACTCGCAAAAAATCGGATATAAGCAAGAACCATAATGGTTACTATGGCTCTTGATAAGGCACTGATTCGTTAGCCTGAATTTCATCCGATTACTTTGAGTCGTTATTACTCCCTAAGCAGAGAGCGAGAAAACGACTCGATTTCAGGGTACTGATTCGTCAGATAAAATTGTTTTCCGTCTTCGTTTAAAGAAGCTGTGTGAGGACGTTTATCGAAATTCAAACAGTAGGAACTGCCACCAAATTGAGTTAAATAATCACTCAAAACATTAAAATAACAAAGTAAATAAAAAAAGGTACGGATGGCCAAAGTTGAAAAAGATTGAAACGGATTGCAATAGACCTCGATCGTTAGCTTGTTTTTTGTTTTGTTTTTCCAATACAGGTCATGTGACAACCCTCTGGATTATTAATGAAAAAACAAAAGGTTCAAGTTCCCCTGGAACCTTTATTGAGAAAACAAAATTAACATAAAAGCCAAAGAGGTCTATTGTGTGTTTTGAAAACTTGTTTATAGCCTTATTAAACAGTTTTTCAAAGTGCACTTTCGTTGTTTGTAACGTTTGGTATAACGCTTAGAAGGAACATTTTTTGGAGAAGAAGCGCTGAAAAATTTTGTCATTTACAAGCAATTTCTTTCATTTTCTTTTGCTAGCGTTATCCTTCAGCAAGCCATGACACAACCCCTTTAACTTTATGTATTGTCTTTCATTTCAGTGTGTGGAGACAGTGCTGTTACATGTGGGAGAACGAGAAGAACGGTGTCAAACAAATGCTGTGTGTTCCCCTTTACATACGAAGGAAAACAGTACGACACTTGTATATGGGGAGGTCCATCGACTTCTTATTGGTGCGCCACCACGGACAACTTTGATCGAGATGAACAGTGGGACATCTGCAAAGGTATCATCTTGACAAACTTTAATCGAAAAAAAGTATCAATGTAACGTTTTAACTTTGTCTTTAATCATTACTGTAAACAGGAAAGTCAAGCTAAATGAGGCTGAGTGAGATCTGAGAGATCGGAAGAATAAATACGCTTCTGTACGAGATCGATAAAGACGGCGAGCTTTACTTAAAGTAGTATAGGAGATACCAAATTATCCTTTTCTCCCGTAGCAATCGTATTAGTGAACGCAGGATTTAATCAACACTGATAGCTTTTGTAACTAGAGTCAATCGCAATTGGTTTTTGATGTTTAGCTATGTTCACACTACACTGAATAGTCCAAAGTGTGATGCCACCACGAAATATCAGTATAACGTGAACAGTCTCGACACAAAACGGCCTAAAATCGATTCGATACGGTACGGAGTGTTTTCGGAGGGAGAGAAGCGACGACCGGAAATACGTCTGCGCTTCGCAGGCTAAACCAAAGCATGAAGACCTAAAAAAGTCTGTGTACAAACGTGTCTTACACTTGAATAAGATTAACTAGTCCCTGCTGTCTTTCACAGGGGTGAAGTGCTACATATGCACTAGCGATGTTTCATGGTCGCACTGCGAGTCTTACCAGCAAGCACACACATGCCCGTACATATACGACGAATGTCTAAAACTGAGCAAGGAGGAAGAAAACACTCACTCCAGTAAACTATTTCGTAAAAGATGTACTTCAAACAAGCTATGTACTGCATATAATCCAACATGTGAAGGCCCGGATGTTGTGAAATGTGACTTAAGCTGCTGTATGGGAGACCTGTGCAACTCGGCCTCTTATGCACAAGTTGAACGTTTGAGTGTATTGATGGTTTCAGTTTGGGTTTTGTTTTTGTACGCTTGAAATTGCCGTATTAATCTGCGTGGAATGAGAGTTATTCATTGCCATGAAAGAAAAAAGATATACCCGTTCTCTTATAAACAGTGGCTGACATCTGCCAAAGTTTTCGACATAGGATAGACAAATCACATATGGTCCCTTCAAAGGGTTTTTCCAACTTTTGACAACGATTATTAAGCAAAAAACTAAAGAAGTAAGAGCGCCTTATAAAAAGTAAACTTGTCAACTTTCAAAGTGCCTCATCACTTTCGTCTGTAAAATCTTTAGTTGCAACTTTGCGGAACCCTAGTCGGCGAACGGCAGACGTTTCTTTTCGTTCATCGCCGTTGAGGAACGTTTCGCGAGGAGGAACGTCTGCGACTCAGCGACAGAAATTCCATACTGATGACGCAAAATCTGTTCGGAATCCGGTCAGAAGCGCTAATTGGCCGCAAAGTCAAATGTAAACGCGATGAATTTGCGTTTTGCTGGAGCTCATTCGCAGTTCAACACAACACTTTACCAAATTCGACCAGGAGAAACGTAAAATTGAACAAATTTGCATTTTTGCAACCTCATGACTACCAGATTTATTATGTAAACACTGATTTAAGTCATCAGTATGGAACTTTTGCCGCTGAATCGCAGACGTTCCTCCTTGTGAAACGTCCCTCAGCGGCGATGAGCGAGGAGAAACGTCTGCCGTCCGCAGGCTAGCGGAACCCACGCTGGGTGAAAGAGACTTTTCATGCGCGGTTTCCGGCATATCTTTGGCCGACACCGAAGCATCCCGCCACCCGCGAAAAAAGACCCTGTGCATTGTCTTGAACCATACGGATTACCCTCTTTCATTTTCAACATATCATTCTCAAACTTGGCACTCTTTTTCATTATACTAATACTGAAATAAAATGAAACTTCGTTGTTGTTGGCCGAGAGATGGTCCACTAAATTTAACAGTTGCACTGTAATGTTCAGTTACTGCGGTATTCCTTCTTAGACCGACTATCAGCCGATGTTACAAACTGCGCGAAGGGTGTTACTTGCTACATATAAAGAAAAATATACAGCATTTTATTACTGTTGTGAGAGCAAATTATTGGTGCTTTTAGGAAAGCAAGGAATAAAGTGTATAGAACTGAATATCTACAATTTTGCCTAATACTTGCTGATCTTCTCGAGTCTTTCTCTCTTTCTTTTGTCTTAATTTCCAAAGACTCAGGAATTATTTATCGGGCGTCATCTTCTCCCTCCTCGTAAAATAACAGGTTCAGGGTCATGACCAAAGCTTGAATGAAGTCTTCTTTCATCTACTTGACAAGTGACAAAAGAAAAGAAGATAGAATACACTCAGTCAGCTGTCTTAAAGTTAACAGTGCAGTGTTGCAGCACTGGGACTAACCTGCGATCAGGCGTTCTTTTCTCTTTTTCTGGGGAGCGTGAAAGAAGCACCGCCTGATGGCAGGTTATATTGTGACAGGCTCTAAGGCCAGGTACAGACGCCGGACTTTTCATAAGCCGCATCTACTTTGAATTAAAGCCTACCCAAATGACTTAGACCAGGTGAATTGATTCAGAAACCGATCTTACTTCAAGCCGAATTAAAATTAAAAGGAGAAAAATGCTCTCTGGGTTAAACTGCTTGCAAAATACGTTAATATGTTAATTTATGCATTAGATTCGACGTATGGAAAGTTTGACTTTCGAATCAAAGCCGTTCCAAAGTTGTAATTCCCGGCCGGGCTAGGAGGGAAGAACAACTGAGCTGTTCCAAATTGAAACAGACGTTTCCTTATCGATTGAGAGGCCGAACTTTTCACGTACAGAATTCAATGTATCAGGTTTGGCTGATAAAAAGTTCGGCATCTAACCTGGGCCTAAGTGACGACCATCTTAGAGAGATGAGAGCTGTCCATATTAAAGAGAGAACATAACTGGAGAGCAGTGAGGATCGACGGCAGTCGACATGTGGGTCTTGCTTTTAGGGAGGAGTCCCTCTTAAGATGCTACTTGACTTTTCAAAATTTCCACGGCTGTTTCTTGACCTTTAAAAGATGGCCGGGTCTAAAGTACAGGTCAAGAGTGCAGGTCATTGCGCCATTGATAAATTACCAAACCATACAGATTCCCCTTGATCTAATAGAGCATTTTGTTAAGAGATTAGGGCTAGGAGACAGTTTTAATGTTGTTCATTTATCTTTATCGTGGTGACCTGTACTCTGACCTGTGAAAAGTGACCTGTATTTTAGACCTGCCATTAAAAGACTGTTATTTCCTGACTTTCCTCCGGTGCGCGAAGACTGCAGACTGGCAGACAAACAAAGTAAAAATTGTTGTAGAATGCTCTAACAGATTCCCTATCCCTAAACTAGACTTTTAAATGACTTAAACTTTAGGGATAGAGACTCTGTTAAAGCATTCCACAACAAAGGTTTCCTCGTTTACCTTCCAGTCTGCAAGTCTGCAGTCTGCGTTTGTTGCACACCGACTTTTCTCTGGCTGTGTCACCTCTGCACTACTACAGTCAGTGCATCTTGCCTGAATCAGTCTCACAAAATAAACCTTTAGCTTACTAACTTGCTTTTCTTTTTTTTTTTATTGCTGGTCACATGATGTGTACATAATGTTATGCAAGTCAAATTACAAAATGTAAAAGAAAGGAAGCAGTTCTCTAGAATGACAATACATGTGCCAGGATTGTAATAGGAACCCCGACAACCCATCAACCTTTCAAAAAAAATAAAAGATGCTATTTCATACTCAGCACAAGCCTTCATAGCAGTCATTTCCTGGGGTGGGAGATCATGGGGTACAAGAAAGAGTCAAAACTGCATCTTGCACCACCTGCCTTCTTGTATTTTGGAAAGGAAATGAATGCTAGTATGCAGGTTAAAGAGACACATTTTCTACGAATTTCAAATAAAGAGTACCTCTGTCCTGGGTGTGCAGTAACCCATCTGGATGTCTTCTTAGACGTGATTCTGTTAAAAGAAAAAAATATTGAAAAAAAAAGGTAAGAAGAAAGAATAATTTATTTTGAGGGGTATCTACGTTTCAGTGTTTGATGCAAACATATTTACAGATAAAGATCACCTTCGAAAGCATAACAATGAAAACAAATCTTTGATTGAGGGAAGACAGAGAGAACAAAAATGCAGCAATGCAACGTGAAAAATTAATGTGTACTTAATTGGTCAGTTCCTTTGATGAGTTATAATCTGAGTAATCTTGGATCACTGACCCAGACTATCGCAATGGAATGCACCTATAGACTATGTTCACAGTATGTTCACTGAGTAAAACTTTGCAGATCCCTCTGGAAACCAACTTCCAATTAATTTAAGTGTTTAATTTGTCTAAAAAGACTTTATTCCTAGGGCTAGACATTCTCTCTTGACGAGTGTTTAACTGCCATGGTGGCAGTTTCACAACAGTGTTAAACTTATAAGGACTTGAAAAAGAGGATTCCAGCCCATGATAAGTTTAATGATAATTATGGGCTGGGATGCTTATGGGTTCGAGCAAGATGTTTGAAACTCTATACAACCCATTTCTTAAGGCCGTGAGGGACATAGCCTACACAGGCTATGAGGGACACTGACTGTATATTACCAGTAGTATGAGGTTGTAATGACTCATCTCTCAAACCTCTCAATCTTCTTCCCTCTCTGTGGCCCCCTTGGAGAAAATGAGCCAACATCTCATACAAAAGGGGCCTACAAGAAAACGTTATCCATTAGAGTGATCATATGTAAAAATGATAAATGTAAATGTAACATAAATGTAACATACATGTAGGATAAGAAGAAAAAAAGTGGGAGAGAGAAAGATGGATTAATTCCTCCTGGAATCTCAACACAGGTATAAGTATGTGGTCTGGACAGCAGGGTTACATTGTGCCCTTGCAACTTGCCTTTGGCCTTGGGCGACTAGAAAATCTCAGTTTTTGCATTAAACTGGAAATATGGGGCACCCTGATTAGGGTAGTATTGAGCTCTCTACAAAATATGTAAAAGGTAAAGTAAAGGTGTACATGAGCCAAAGGCCCACATGCCTGGAACGTATTTCCGGTTCTCGTAGCAAGAAGCAAGCCTAAGAGTATTGCTACTTCCCCCCGGATGGGATGCTAGTCCATTGCAGGATTACCCCCCAGCAGTATGTCCCCAGGACCCATAACACCTGGGTGAAGAGAGACAAAGTTGAGTAAAGTTCTTTGTCCAAGGAAACCACGCAACAGGTGAGGCTTGAACCCTGGACCCCCAGATCCAGAGTTCGAGGTGTTAACCGCTCGGCTACTCACACCTCCACAAATAAAATATATGTAATACTCCCCAGCAGTAGGTCCCTGGGACCCATAACACCTGGGTGAAGAGAGACAAAGTTGAGGAAAGTTCCTTGTCTAAGGGAACATCACGATGGGTGAGGCTTGAGCCTTGGACCTCCAGATCCACAGATCAAGGTGTTAAACCAGTCGGCCACACACACCTCCACAAACAAATATGTAGAAAACTAAAAAAAACCTTTTCTCACAGCATTTAGCTTTGCAGGAAAATTGTACCATTGAGCTGAGTAACAGTCTTGAAACCACTTATTGTGTTCAGAAAAGAAACATTTTGCACTTTACATGGAAGGTGATGCAGTCTGGTCTTCTGTGATGTTAAGCTCCTGAACAAGAAACTGTCTGTCCATTGGATCCTTAGGCTGGTCTGTTTCTGTGTTGAAGGAAACATATGGAACATTAATTTACTGAAATGAAATGTGTTCCAGCAATTAAAGCACTTGGGAGATCAAGGCTGCCTAATAAAAGGTGGGTATACTTGAAGTAAAGATTTTAAGACGAAAATTAAGACATTTGGCCCAGGTTTTAGGTTGGTTTATGATTTATGACTGTCCAGGCTTTTTTAGGATAGGAAACAATTTGATGGGTATAATTTATCATAATTATCAAGTCTATAAGCATTCAGTCACTTGGAGAAAAAAATGAACCCATAAAAAGGCAAAACATAACTAAATAAAAATTAGTGTTCAATGTACCTGCTAAAAGCACAGATTCTGTGTATTTGTACTTGTTGAACGTCAAGTATTCTCTGATCAATTCATTGATGAGAAGATTCTCATTTGATAGTGGCGGTCTTGCTTCAGTCTATAAATAGCAAAAACACTTATTTAATTCATGAGAGCTTAACTTCATGTACCACAACGTAAAGTTAATCTTCTGGCTCTTATGATAGTTTACAGCTTCCAACCTGATCATCCAATGCGCTGAAGACTTCCGCTCGAATTCGAGCTCGAATTTGACCAAGAACGCCTCTGTTTTCTAAAGTTTCTTTTAAAACTGATGAGAAAGATAATAAAGGAAATCTTTGCCTTCAATAGCCGATGAACAAAGGCAAATCTGGCAAAATAAATCAGCACTTTCTTACCGTTCTTTAGCTCATCTACGGTAGCCATTTTGAAAATGGCGGTTGTTTATTGTTTCATGGTCATGATTGCGGGCTCAAATTAAGAAGATTGGAAAACATTAAAAGGTAGGGGAGGTAGGGTGGGTAAACTTGTCAGAAGAATTACCGAAAGAAGATTTTATCAATTTACAACGTGACTGTTAAAGCTAATAAGAAAAGGATTAAAGTACTCCCTAAAATCATGTGCTTTTCTCTATCACTTGTGCTAATGTTATTTTTCGCACACTCAGAAATTTGATACTAACACTACCCGGGTAAAAGAAAAAGTGACGCAGTTTTATAGTCGAGAGTCAGTAGATAGAACGTGCGAACGTGCGTAGAACACCGGTGAAGAAGCATGCCACAGGGGGCGGATTGAATTTTATACTATGAATTCAATAAGTTGGCCTCATCCAAGCGACCCTGGGAGAGTTTCTCTGGCTTATCGAGATCTGAGTGAACTTCCCGAAGGCTGGAACAAAAAGTTGAGCTTCGGCGACATTACAGTGTTGGATTTGAGCCACAATAATTTGTCGTATCCTTGTAAAGATCATTCTCGTCAATGTCGACATGTTATGCAGTTTCTAATTGTAGAGATATTGAAGACTAAATCGTTTTCTGTAAAGAGTAAGATTTCCGCACAGCCCCATTCATTTATTACGCACACATGTTTGGACTCCATCCATTTGACAGATATGAAATAGACTATAATTTTGATGCTGCATGCGTAATGACTGTTTGGGGATGTGAGGAAATCTCCCAGAATGGCCGGTGTTTTAAGGTTAACATTGTTCTGTTATGCTCTGAAGTTCAAGTCTGTAGGAGTAGTTTTCAGAGCATTTCACGCATTGTTTTTCCTTTTTTAATAAACACTGGTCTGGTAGTCTCCATAAATCCTTACTCAGAGGTTTGAGTGATTGTGTGCAAATTGCACCATCTTTAGATCAGTGCTCATAAAGTGCCCGTCATTTGTAATCGATAATATTATTACTTTTAATTGAAGAGTTCACGCTCTTAGTTACATCATGGGAAGAAAATCAAATGTTTGTATCAAAACTCAAAGCCAAGCTAGTAATTCTAGGGGGGTGGGGGTTTAATAAAGGGATTTACATGACTTGTATAGTAGTCAGACATCCCTTGAGCCTCTATGTGCAGGGTACTTAAGGATGTTGTTTTTCAACGAAATTGTCACGTATCCTATCCTATATTTCCCATGCAACTAGGCTCATGATCATAGTAGCCAGGGGAAATTCCCATCCTCCGGGCCATGACAGTCCTTTTTAGGGGATAACTTTGCATGAACTAGCTAGCTAGCATCCACCTGAAGGGAAGGAACATGTAACAGTACTCTTAGGTGCAACAGAAGTTGGGTTAAGTTCTGGCCATGTTGTTCCTCCTTTGCTTGTGTCTGCTTTTTTCCATTCTGTATAATTTGCGGCCTTTTCATTCTTTTTCATTTAACACCTGTTTTCCTTAATAGCCAATCATAGGGACTTCAAGTTTTTGAGAGACACTGACAATCTGAACACATTAATTCTGGATGACAATAATCTCACTAGTCACGTTAAATTTCCTGTAATTGGGTCACTTCACATTTTGTGGGTAAATCACAATAAAATTACAAATTTGAGCGCTTTTATAGAGACTGTAGCCATGTGCTTTCCAAACCTAAAATACTTCAGCATGATGAACAATGAAGCAGCTCCAAGTTATTTTAATGGTGGCACATATCACCAGTACAAGGATTACAGGTAAATGTTGTATATTTTTCTTAAAATTATTGTGCACAATGTAACCGGTGATAATTCCACCTTCACACATTACACAAAATCGTGCCATAGTTAATTATTTTTTTTGTAAATTCATTTTACAACTCAAAGGGGTGGTTTCTTTTGTCAAAGTGTTTAGTATTGGAGAGCATTTTAGCCTACATGTAGCTGCACTCTCCCCCTGACAAACTAAAAACTGAGACAGCTGTTATTCTTTTGTTGGGGGAGTGGGGGTGGGGTTGCAGCTACACATATTAAGATAGGAGAATTTTGACCTACAAATGTAAGGCTCACAAAAGTTAGAACCTCATTTCATTTTCCCACACTGACAGTGAAGGATTGTGATTCATCTCCCTTGTTGCCTAAGGTGACATGTTACAATGTAGAGGCCACTTGCACCCCATCCACTGCCTTTTTGTGCTCCCTTTTGAAAAATATAATTGTATATAGAGGTATGTATATGGTAGTCTAACAAAAAAAGCATTGGGCTTCAGGTGGAGGTTTGATTTTAATTAGGGCTTTGCTGTGCCTTAAAGCCTTGTTTCCTTAGCTTTGAGACAAAATTTTGTTTGACATGGTCTCTACCTGCCCCCACCCCCTCCCCCCTTTTATTTTTAGACCTGTAATGGGTCACCTATTTTTTTTTTTTTGTTTTATGCATGTACAGCCTGGCATCTCTTTGGGCAAGCTTATTTTCTGGTTATTTGAAAGAAGGGTGATTCTACCCTGATGTTTTTTTTGCAGGTGTTATGTTATAAGCCATCTTCCAAGCTTGGTTATGCTAGATGACCATGCCATCACAGCAGAGGAGAGGGAAGAAGCACGTAAAGTGTATGGCAATAGAAGAGTTTCCGTCAGCTCAAGGAGATCCAGCAAAAAGCATAAAGAAAAGGTCAGACTCTTAAAATCTCTGCCTCTTAAAAACTACACGCGGCGGTATGATCTGGGCTGGATATTACAGTCTAAAAAGTGGCAGGTCATTGCCAGGGGTAGATCTAGGGGGAAGGTGCAAGGTGTGTGCAACCCCCCCTGATATGACCTGCAGCTTTCTAATACAACTGGTATTCTGTATTAAAATTATTTACGTCACCAGTGAGCTACACCATTCCTTAGTGGTGCAACCCCTCCTACGAAAAATCCTGGATCCGCCCCTGATAGTGATTACTGAGTGCAGAGGTTTTGCCTTAATTTGCTTTGCAAATGGCTAAACCACCATCTGGCTGACATGAACATGTGGACTGCAATAATAAGTGATAATGACTTGTCTCTTTGCCAGTCGATTCTGTTCAAACAGTGCCCTCTATTGGGATCTTTGAGAGAAAAACAGTCATAGAAAGTGTAGCACCTTCAAACGTTTTTCCTGGAACACAAAACCATTTAACTACTTTCAAGATGTGATGGTATCCAAATATATTTTCTCATTTGACTGAAAACTTTGATGACCTTTTTGAATTTACCAAGTGCAATTCAACCCGTGCTAACCATCCATATAAACTATACGTTGAGCCAGCAAAGTGTAATCCATTTAAATATTCTTTTCCTATCCGAATCGTATGGGACTGGAATGGTCTACCAGGATCTGTCGTTGAGGCTGGGAGCCTGAGCTGTTTTAAGAGTGCACTGAAGCACTTCCTAAATATCCATTAGTTGTTTGTTTTGTTCATGTTCATGTATTATTTATCAGTAGTGATACAATTTATTTCTTGTAAATAGTTTTTAAATGTCTATTTTATATTCTATAATTGTACATAGCATATATCTGTTTTTATGTTTTATTTAGGGAAACGTCATAGCGTCAACCTCCAGTTTTCCTCTTCAAGATGTTTTATAATGTTTAGTTCTTCATCTTGAATAAATACGTCATGTTATGTAGCGCTGTGATTGGCTAGGAGCTTCGCTTCATCCTGCTATAATCACCGCGCGGTGATTATAACATTGAAGGCAGCCAGATTTTTTGATGTTTCGGAGTCGGAAATTTATCAATAATTTTATTTTCTCAAATAATCATGAATGTAATTATACTAAAACAATTAGTCACCTCAGGCGACGTGAATATCGGCGAATAGTCACCTTGACTTCGTCTCGATGACTATTCACCGATATTCACGTCGCCTTCGGTGACTAATTGTTAATTATATCTTTCTAACCAGATGGTGACAACAAAACAACTCAACTAGCTTCAAATCAACGGGCATTTCAGGATCAACTGTGTTTTAACAACCTATGTGTTTCAAAACCTATTTTCAATAATCATTAATGTAATTATACTAAGGTACACTATACACTAGCCCAAAAAGTTGTTTACAAGTTAAGCATGCACTTAAGACGGCTTTTGTGCCCAGTATTATTACATGGCTGATTGAGGTGTGATTTCAATAATTATTCTTCTCTACATTTACACGTATTTTTTTCATTTGGACATGAACACACTATGAAAATCTACAACTTCCTTTTTTTTTTGTAGGCTATTAATTCAACTTTTGTAGTCTACATACAGTGTCATGAATTAACATCAGATTAAAAAAACAACATTACTAGCTTGCCCCTATGTTTATTATCAATTGTCTTGCTTTTTGTTTTAGCCAAAGCAAAGTAAACATCAATAATTCATATGGACCTGATTCAGTGGAACACCACAGTGAAATGGCAATAATTATACTGAAGGCACATAAATGGTATAACAGATCAGGGAGCTACAGTTTGTGCTTGTATCAGCTGAAATGTGTACAGAAAGTTTGCAAATCTCATTCTCTGGCTCCCTGCGAGAACAGCCTCCTTCGGGTTATTGAAAGTGTTGACTTGTAATAGCAGGTCACAGGACATGAAGATTGAGATTATACATGCTAAAGTTAATAGAAATGACCAGAGACAATTTGCTTAAGCTTTTGGAAAGAAAAATCAGAAATTTTGTATTATTAGTTAATTAAATTTATAATGGTTACAGAGCTATATTTACTAAGAAACATCCTGCCAAAATATTTATGAAATAAAATTACAGACCGCTATCGATTACGACTTAACTATTTTATTTGGTAACTGTCTTTTGAGAAAAGCCCACATATTCCCGCCACTGACTATCCTCCCGCTTGAACTGAAGAACTTGCGATGCAAGTAAAGGTCGTATTTTCAGAATTTTAATGATGAAAATAATGTGTGCTGGATTACATCGTATCCTTCCGCAAAACATATTTGGTTTCACGTTTTAAGGAGAACGTAAACAAGCCACTATGAAATTTTCTTTCTCATTATGAACATGTATATTTTTCTTAGGAATTCGACCGTCAGGAGAAGTCGTCTACTCTTTACAAAGTAATGAGATGGAATAATCGCCACGAAGAAGGAAGCCCCTTTTCATGTAAACTGAAACCCAAAACAGGTTGAGCTGTTCATATAACTTACATCACTTAGTTCCATAAGGCGACTGAAAAAAAAAGCATTGAGAATCTGGAATATTTTTCCTTCGAAAGCGGTACAGTTCATTGAAATGGAATCCGCAAACGACTTTCATTCACATAATTTATCTTAATATATTTTAAACGCTTTTATTTTCCCATCAATAATGTACTCCAAACGTCCTGTATAAAAGCCATACAGGGTAGTTACTTAATTCACCGGAAGAACACCTCCAGAATACAGTGCCTTTGCAGTGTCTATTTGACCAAATTCTCATGTAAAACGAGTCTCTCTTGCTGGCATGAGTCTTGAGACCGAGTAAAATCGTTACGAGTTGTGAACAGAATGAATCGTTTCCCCTAAGCAGTATACTTGTATTCCGTTCCATCTGCCATAAGTAGAATGACATTCTTGTGATTAATCCACACGAGCCGTATAAGCTTCAATAGAGCAGGAGACATTTTCGGCGATGGGGAAACCGTGGTGTAAGATCGCACACATTTAAGGGACGATCCCAACATGCCAAACAGCGACGAACCGGTCTGCAACGGTTAAAAAGAAAGTCAGTGGTAAATGTAGGTACTGTAAGACTCTCACAAGACTCTAGTTATATTTCTTGCCACAAGAGGGCGTTTTATATTCGATCAAAATACCGTAAATGTATAAACGAGAACAAAGTGAAATTTCCTGGAAAAAGATTCTGAAACACACTCCAAAAAAGTCGAATTTTTAAAACTCAAACCATTAAATTCCCAGATTGCTTGTAAAAAAATTTCGAAGTTTGCGGTTTCATCGCGAGGTTGTCCTTTGTTTCTCGAAATTTAGGAGAAACCAAGGCAAAGTATAGATGCATGGATCTCTTGGAATTTTCTTGTTCAATGAAACGAGCACTTCCTTAATCCGGGGGAAATAAACCCTTTTACGTTTTTTTGTTTTTTTCAACTTTTAAATAAAGACCAGTAAGCGAACATCAATCAACACTACTGGAAAGAGCGCCTTGAAAATAAGGACATTTAAGCAAATGTACAGGTGAAACCTCCAAAACGAGCGAAGACTTTGCTTTTATGATGGGGGGCACAAACTTGGCCCTGAACATACAATCGTCTCTAGAATTCTACGACTTTGCAGAGCTATTATCTTGAGTTCGTTATTTTTCAACAAATCGCTTTCAAACTTGGCAAATGTATTGGTTTTACGCCCGGGGAGAGGGGTTACTCCTGGGAATTCTTGGTGGGGGGAAGGGAGGGGGGTGCCGCCCGGTTCTCCAAACCCTTAACCCCATTTCAGAGCAAAAAATGTCATTTCCCACACTTGTTTTCAGACGTTTTCAGACCTGGCCTTCAGGTAGAAGTTATGTCATCATTACTTACATAACAGCGCAAACAAAAGATTCTTCAAATCCATTCGAATTCGCATATTTCTATTTCGTTCTTATTCATTTGGAATTGAAACGACAACTACACTCATACGCTCCCGTAATACCCTCGAAAACCACACCCGATTCCAGACCAAAATAGGCAAAGTGTATACCCGTTTTCAGACCAAAATGGCCCAAAAACCATATTGGGGCTGCACATACCTTTTCGGCTTATATTTAACAATTATTCCTCGAGCCCGAATGGGCTCTGAGTCAATAGCCCATGAGGCCGAAGGCCGAATGGGCTATTGACTCAGAGGCCATGAGGGCTCGAGGAATAATTGTTTTAGTAAAATCCAACTAGTTGGTCAAACATATCGACAATAAGAAAAGTTTAGCTAGTTAAAGCTAGTCTTTAATCCTTTTTTGCCGCCAAAAAGCCCGCGCTTTTCGCTACTAGTGGGCTCAACCAATCAGGACGCAGCATTGATGATAGACCACTAGTTGGATTTTACTAAAAGGGAGTACCCCCGGTCCTTCCAGCCGTGTTGACGGATTTTTGCTAACTAGTCCCGGTTAAAAGTCGAAAAACTGTGGGAGGGTCTACTGTGGCGGATCCAGGGGAGCCCCCCCTTATTTTTAGACCAAACTGGGGCCCGAAGGGGGGCAAAAAAATTCTTTGGAGACACCCCCCTCCCCTTATCTCAAGGTCTGGATCCGGCAATGGTCTATTTGGAAGACACTACACGTGGATACTGATCATTGCGAGCAAAGAGCGAAATGCTCTCCACAGCCCCTCACCCCCCACCTCCGCCGTATTCAGTGTTATTCAGTTCCTTTCATTACCTGCCAGAAGCAGATCTTGGAGTCCCCGAAGCTATAGGAAGCAAGAACGCGATCGTCTGGTGAGAAAGACAACGCCGTTACTTGAGAGGAATGAGCTGACACCATCTGTAAAGGAAACGAAATGCAACTTTAGACGAACTTCTCCTGCCCCGATCTCCGAAAAGGATGACCAGTGTTCGCTAATCTGAGAGTGGGGATCTTGACAAAACTTCTGCGTTTCAAGCAATAACTTCCCTCTATTCTACCAGTTTGTGACACGCACATAGAAGTCGACTTTTCAGTGATTTAAGTAACGACTAACCATGCCTCGACGACGAAAAATCTTTAGTCTAAATGTAGCTTCACTGTAGTTGAAATCTCTGACCTACTCAGGCACCATTGTCCCTGAGTAGAATAACCCATATTCAGCAATGAAGAAGCTAGAGTTGCTACGCGGAGAGTAGAGTTTAAACCGCGAAAGGATTAGCTTAGTCGTTAGAGCGCTTGACTGCAGAGCGGGAGGTCGTGGGTTCGACTCCCGGGACAGGACCAATACTCAAGGTATTGAGATAACTGAGAAATGAAGGTTTCTGCCTTTACCCTTCAAATTGTTGAACCTTCGCGTGGCTCGGATGACAACGTAAAATGGCGATCCCATCTCCAGCAGGAGACTCAAAAAAAGTGTCCCCAACTGATACTTTCGTGCTAAATATATTGACACTCAAATAAAGTGCTTCTCTTGTGCTAACCACACTTCCCGCGTGAATCCATAACTCGATATAACTTTAAGCACGCTGAGCATGAACCAGCTCTTAAATCGAGCACTTGACGTCGCTTTTATGGTGGATAAGAGTACAGACTTGGAAAATTATTGTCGATTTGTCAAACAAAACCTAGTCTCAGGTTAATTTATAACCGAAATTTTTTACCTGGCATCGTGACGATCGCAGATCATACAGGGCAAGCTGTCCATTCTTTGCACCAACGGCAAGGCGGCGGGACTGGGGCGAGTAGCTGACCATGTTAAATCTGAGAGGACGAAATGAATACAATACACTATCATTTCCCACTATAAACCCTATCAAAAACATCAATAACACCATCATAGGATCAGCATGAACTGTTTCAATTAGTAAGCATATTATAGAGCAAGAGACTCGGACCCCGTTTTCACGTTTCTGGGAAACTGTCCACCTATCCCTCCCCTGAGCCAACATTTTGCCCTAAGTGAGAAGTAAGTGTTTATGTTGGCCTAGGCGAGGGGTAGGTGGGCAGTTTCCCAAATCTGTGATTCCCGTTCACAGGGAACCGCGCAAATTCTGTTAAAGACTGGAGTACTGTTAGCCTGTTAGTACTGTTATGCGCATTTGATTATTTTATAGAAAACGCACAATATAAATATTAAATATTATTATTATTATTATTTATTAGCCTGCGTTGCAGCCGGCTCACGCATTTGTCTAAACCATTTGTATAGGGCAACAGTACGGTTTGTCGTTCAAAAACTTGCACGGTTCTGCAGTTTCGTGTAAACGAAAGCTTGATCCGTCCAAGTTATTCTCCATTTAGAAATTTGTTCGGACGCGTGTCAACGGGATCTTAGTCCAAAAGCCTCACCTACAAAGTCCAGGAAATAGCTCCGTCATTCCTTTATCTTTCAGTTGTCTTTGATCCAAGCAGTAAATCACGATATCCACAACCTAATCAGAAAATTAATTAACGTAGTAATAAATTTTTAAAAAAGACTTATAAGGCAACAGACTAACACAGTCTAATATTGAAGAAGTAAAACGAAATTGTAACAAGAGACTTCTCGTAATATAACATGGATGGCGAACATCCCCATTACTCGAGTCCCCACTCGCGCACCTAACCTTGTTTGGTGTGTTACTTCCCACTTCAGGAGAAGTGGAGAATGGGTACAAGCTTTGGGCGCAGTGATTTCTGGTATCGTACGGATGGACAAGCGTTAGTTATGATTAGTCGATGGTCAATGGTATTTAAGGCAACCATTAACCAATCATAAGTAACGCTTGTACTCCCAAACGATCCCAGAAATCGTTGCACTGAACGTTTCAACCCATTTTCTTATAGTTTCGGATTACGGTATACGCAACTCAAGGTGAAATAATTCTATCGAGCAAGGCGATAACATTTAAGATTGGTAGAAGAGTACATACATCTGTAAGAAGGTCAACGACGTCCTGCTGTGTCTTTTCTACCATCAGGTCAATAATTCTTAGTATCTCCTGCTTCGCTCGGTTTAAAATCGACGTGCTCTGTGTTTCCGCATTCTGTGAAGGCTGGTGACGAACGTGACTGTATACCGCAATGGCGGCTGGGGAAGGCTGGTTAAAAGAGATGGCTGACGCCGCTGCAACACTGCGGGCTACCTAGTGTTATAAGCATCAACATTAAACAAAAAGGGAAAAGTTGACCTCTAGCATACATATTATAGATAGCAATCAAAAGCAGAGATATAAATGTAGGCTAGCTACTTACAACAAAATCAATGTCTTAAATTTGTAAACAAATAAAAGCCGATCATCCGAATTTCTTTAACTGTATAGAAGTAAACCCGAGATCAGGATTTCGGCTACGTAAGAAAGAATGTACGAGAGCTGCCAAATTGGGCCTAATCTCGGGTTATGTAAAAATGGAACCCGCTCATTTAAACGTAAGACCTTGATGTAACCAGTACTGGGACTTGCTTTTTCAGCACTAAACAGTTCTACCGCCATTCGTTAATGTGCACCTTTTGTTTTGCATACTTAAAAAACCTCTCATCAGTTTTGTAGCTACACTGTATGGTTTCGAAAGTGGTGTGAAATTCATAAATTTTTATTCTCATTTGATAACTCAGGGCTCAAAATAACGGCTGGTCAACGGACAATGTCCCGGCCAACATTTGTCCGGACAGTTGGCCGGTCATTCTTAACGATCAAGTGCATGGCTTTCTAATAAATAACTGGAAAAATAAATTTATTCACATTAATTCTCTAAATTGCACAAACAGTGGAATTATAAAATGCAGTTATAAATTAGCAGAATACAGATGAGACGCCGTCTGACGGTCTCATTCTGCGACTTTGTGAATGCCAGTTAACGGTTTATAATCGCTAGTTTTCAACATCTTGACCGATTGGAAACGAGCCATGACCAAGCTAAAACTTGTCCAAAAATTACTTTAAACCCTGCAACTGGCAACTGTTTTATTTTTTTACCTCCTTTGCAATAGTTGCGATGAAGACCGAAGGTCGAGCTGTAGCAATGAGTGACAGTGCATGTCGCGATGAGCGGTGAGTATCTGCTGATGGAGACAGCGGTAAACCTTTTCTGAAGGTGAGTTCGCGGTTCTTGCTATCAGCGGAAAGCTCTAACAAAGCAATCAATACCGCTGACACGTCCATGTAAGGTTCCCAAAGTGTAAAGCCTCGGCCAATAAGATCAATGGCTGCCCGCCTGACAGATGTGTGAGCTGTAAGCTGAGACGAAGGAGGCTTAAGCAAGAGGTACATGAGAGCTTTGCCTGTGTGACGCACCGTGGTGTAATCCATGATTGCTTCACCACCTGTCAAGTACAATTCATTTTTCAACATTACTGGAGTAGTATAGCGAGGACTGAATTGTCCTCTTTTTGAAATGAAATAGGCTATTTGCACTAACAGGTCATTTGACATCGTTTTCATGAAAATGAAAGTTATATGATTTCGCCTTCGAAAAACCATTAGTGGGTCATATCGTAAACAAAAAGATAGTGATTCGGTTTTTCAAACCCGCACCGTTTTCTTAAAATGAGTAAGTTCGTAGCTGGTCACGTGACCCAAATGAATTACCTCTTTCTGAACACAAATTTTGCACTTAACCTTCAAGGGAAATGTTGAAAAGATGATGTGGTAACGTTTACAGCACATCTGAACGTAACTATCAAACGCTTAACAAGATATAAGCAAAACGTAGTTTTGGCCGCCATGTTGGAGGGCATACTCTTGCCCTCCAACATGGCGGCCAATACAAATCATACTACTTTGTTGAAAAATCAAAGTGCCATAAAATATCTCCCTTAAATGCGTTTGCTCTCAAATTTCGGGTGTAAGATAATTTTTATGTGCTCTGTCAATTTTTGGCATCAGCAACATTCCAACTCATTGTTTAAAGGAAGCATTGGTCACCTGACCTCTTAGTGCAAGTGGCCTATCACATTAGCGTGAAGTCAAATACAGTAACGCCGATGACGTCATAGCGTTTTTCTCTTTTATCTCATGATTATAATGAGGGGGATGAAGGATGAATGTCTCGCTTTTTGATTGGTTGACTAAAAAGTAAGAAAAGCATTCATTGGTTGATTTGTGTTGTCGGAGGAATGAGTCGTAAAGTAATAATGCACGCTCCATAGACCTTTCCCGCATTCCGCTGCAGCAAGCAAACATAAAGAAATGAAGAAGAGGCTCGGATAGACACTTTCACACAAATCACTGTATTTTGTTCACCCAAGCTTCGAGTTGGTGCCATTGTTTTCAAGAATGCGGGAAACGTCTATTTCCTGCCGCTTTATTGTCGAATAAGTTACTCCACTTCCGATTCACTGATTGATGGCGCACAAATCGTGAACATTAAAGAAGGACGAAGGCAAACTAGCTGTTTCTACCACGGAAAACAACTTTTCTTTTTCCCTCCTCCCATTCTATCTACTGAATAACCCTGCGATACTGGCAAAACACCGTGACCACAATCACTATGCCCTTGAAAGGCAACTGGGAAGACAACTAGTAGCTCTGAAATCCGATGATGCTGACGAATTTATCACAAATGACACATGTCAATAGATAAAAGCAGAAATGCCTTAAAATGCCGATATGATAACAACTGTAGTCAATTAGCAAGCTATTAATATTAAGTTATTGGAGGAAGCATTATCTGACTTGTCAGCAACATAAATTATCATAATTCGTTATTAATTAATTCAATAATTAATTCCTTGTTAATAAGCAAAGACTTTATAGAAAAACAGCACTTACATCCGCGAAGATCTTTACGTGCGTTTTTACCTGGGGTTTCACTCAGTTTGTCAAGGCGTCGAGAGCTCGTACTCATTTTTTTCTCACCAGCGCGACTCGAGTAAACCTCGATTTCACGCTGAAACTCGGCGCCAATGACACCCATCAGCACAATAGCAGTTGCTTGGCGACGGCGCATGTCGTACTGGAGCAACTTCTTGACGCTGGTCAAAACAGTGCTAACGTCATCAGGTGGGAAGAGGACTTCGTCATCAACTCCTTGAACCTCACCACTACGCTCTGAATTTAATTGAAGAGAAATACAGTTGACACAGTCTTCGAAAATCGTTGCGCATTACTTGGAGACCAAGTGATTTGTCAGGAAGGTACGTATCTAGCAATACTTAAAAGGGTAAAACGCTGAAAACTAGATTTATCTCTTCGAATAAAGGCAGCTATTGAATCGGTGGCAAGAAAATTTACCTCATTACGCAATTGTTACAACCAAACTTTCATTCTAAAAACCCCTTAATTTCCGCCCAGGTCGGTACAATTGACCTATCCTTGTCAACTGTGGCCTAATAGCGACACACTTGCTTCACACAATTTCTTCATTGTCTTTTAATTAGGATAGGTTCTAAACCAACAATTTAGCGTGCAAAGAGAAAACGAATGAAAGCACGAATATGATACCGATAGAGTCATCAATGAAAGGAATTAGCAAGGCTTAAAACATCGATGTACTCACCAAAGCCCAAAAGGGGACTGGGAGGAGGGGGTGTGGCTGCATCAGATTTGTCTGGCTTATCCTCGCCTACCCTCTGGGTGTCCAGTGTCTTGGGTAACTGTGGGGCCCAGGTATCCACCACCCTTTTGCGGCCCTCAAACCCAATCCTTCGCAGTTCAGCCAAGAGAACAGCCTGGGCTGCTTCACGGACCTGACGGAACAAAATGTCACCGAATAATAATAATAATAATAATAATAATAATAATAATAATAATAATAACTTTGTTAACGTGTCAAAAGGAGTAGCTGAGGAGAAAAGTCCCCTCTACTAATTGTGGACACCCAACTAACCTAATTAAAACCATTTCCTTACTATAAATACTACAAGAAAACTAACAAATATGTTGACTTAACTAAAAAAACTACAAATATATTAAAATTGTGTATCCTAAGCTACATTAATTAAAATATTAAAATTACTCAAATCATTTGTAAAAATTATCTATAAACGCCCAGTCATTCTCGGCATAAGTTGCAGCCTCGACGGTCACTGGCATTTGCAGCTAGGGCAATGAGATCCTGATTGCGTATAATGTTTTTAAATTGTTTTAGAGAGGGGGCATTTCTAAAGTAAACACGACAAAGGTAAGCAAGCTACAAGATACTTATCTGCAGAGATCGAGAGAAAGGTGGTTAGAAACGTGCAGGGAGGGTCTTCCTTTTCCCGCCTCTGTATCACGCGCGTCTTATTTTCGCTTGACTTGTTTTTGCGCCGTCTCTACTATCCGAGAACCTGGCACAGGCTAGAAATAAGGTGGATGTAGTACAGGTCCCCCTTTCTTCCTAATGGGACTGTGACCTACCCATTAGGGAAGTAACGGTCAACAGGTAGACGCCAGGGAAAGTACAGTCTCTCTGGTTCTCCAGCTAGGGAGTTGTGTTTCAAGATAACAACGTAACCATGGAGAACTACCACTTTCTCGAAGTGGTTTATTGAGAGGAAAATGGCAGAGAAGACTTCCTGATGTCCCAAGGCACAAATAGGTTGATGCTGTTGATAACAGGGCCGTTTATAGGAGAGAAAATAAGCCAAGGCATACTATGGCCGCGGCTTGCATAAGACTCAAACACCCAGTATAAATGGTACAGAACCTACGTTCACGGCTAATTCAATCCACGGCCTGCTCAACCCGTGGCTTACCCTGGCCGAGGCGTTTTGGGCTGGGCTTATCCAAGCCGCGGCTTACATTGGACGTGAAAGTGTTCGTTAATGCACTCAAACGATGTCCGCGGCTTGCTGAAGTCGTGAACGATTGCTGCGCATGCTCTATTTTCAATTATATCCCAGACCAGAGACGCGCACTGCAGTGGAGGGAAAGTGACCTGCTGCACAGAAGAGCCGAAAATTTCGTCTAAACTCCACTTCATCCATCGCCGAAACATCTCTTCCAAGACACTCGATTGATGGCTGACGAACGTTTCGTCGAGGTTCCAGCACACGTTTCGCAATAGCCCGGCACTAATCTTGACCGAAATGCTAATTTGAAGCGAAAAAGAAGGTGCAAAATATGGCTATTTTCCCCACCAAAGCCAATTGCTTAGCTTTTTCGCCCGCTCTAGCCATTGTTTCAAATTATGCGACACACCAAAACAAACTACGTCGTAATTGGACCGGTCTGGCTGCGAACTAAGACGTGAACCATTTATACGAGCAATTCGCGTCTTATGTAAGCCGTGCTTGTATAAATGGTTCCTTTCACGTCTTATGCAAGCCAAAGTAAGCCGCGGCTTATTTTCACTCGTATAAATGGCCCTAATGTTAGCCAGAGAGTTTTTTAAAAGTACAATCTCTTCATACCGAGACAGGTTCAGGTGGCCACCTTATATAGAGAATAATCAATAAACAAAATAAGTGAAAGTGCATAGAGAGGGCCCGCCTCAAAGCGATACTTCGGTAATTTCACCATTAACAACGTCAGTGATGCTTCTGATGGAGTTAATGCAAAAAGAAAGTAGAAGAGAAAATAGAATGTGACATGCAACCGCGTGCTGAGGTACTCTAGCATACACATAAAGTATTTTTGCAAGGTAATATATGTTGCTTGCGGTTCCGTGGCAGTGATGATGGCGATATCACAATAACTAAGAGAATACGCACAAACGACGGCGACGGCAACGAGAACGGCAAAAACGCAAAAGTTTGAGATTAGCAAAAGACAAGTTTGCACATGCGGCATGCTTTTTTGTACATTTCTTTGCCGTCGTTGCACGATTCACGACGTGAAACTTCCTAGTTTTACTTTTTCTGGAAAAGTCTCTTTTTTCTTTTTGCTAACTTAAAATACAGTCACTTAGAATTCGAATCCAGAAAAATTCGCAAACATTTGTCAAATTGAACGAGATGGAATAAGAGCAATAAAGTTTGAAACAGCAAGAGGTCACTTTTTAAGTGATGTTTTTGTAGCCGTCGACATCGTATCGTGGTTGCTTAAAGCTCCCTATTCAATACCTCAAGGCATCGGTCCTGCCACCTCCTCGCCAGAATATGTAGCAGTGGCGGTTTATAAGAGGACACCTTGAGAATATCAGCCAAAAGACAGCAGTGCAATGCGGCCAGCTGACTCCACCCGGCTTTAATATGCGCGCGATGATTCATGGCAAGTTGTATGTCCACGTCACTCATGCCGGGTGGCTGTTCATTCTCATCGTAGCTCGAAGAGCTTGACGGGATATCTAAAGCTGTGTTTGTTAACAACGCAAGTCGCTTTTCTTTGGGAACAAAACTGATCTGGTTCATACTCATCAGTGTGTTTGCTACTGATACAAGACCTACAAGATGTAAGGTTGTTAACGCCGAGGAGAGCTGCCAACGCGATTGAAAACAATATCTAAGAGCCGAAACAATCTGCGACGAAGAATGCTGCAGTTTATCTTCACTGTCCAATAGCATGGCTTGGTCACCGGCAAGTTTTTTCAAGGCAGTGCTAACATCAACATTGCTTTCACCTGAATCTTCACCATACCACCCGGGTAGCATTAACGAGAGTCTGTTTCCACGAGTAAGTAGCCCAAACGAGACCGGTTTAACCGGTTTTAGCAGACCCAGTCTTTCGACGCAGATCTCGTCCATGTTAGGATCCAGATCCCAGGAGTGAAGGCAGGAGATCATTAGTTGAGCTACGTAATGTGTTTCATTCACGAACGCAGACTTTTTGTGGGTTTGTTCCGAAGACGATTTCTGTGGTGATCCACTCCTTGTCTGCTGTGGCGCCGAGGATTTACGTCGCCTTCCTCCCACAGCCATCTTTGAGGAATCAGGTTTTCCTGAGGTTTTAGCTGCAAAGAAGAATCACATTATCAGCCAATGCCACCAGAAAGTAAAACCAGTGCTTCAGCAGTTATAATGATTTTCGAACGATGGCCAGACGTGATGACCTGTCAAAGAAACGTTTGCTAGGTCAATCCCGGTTTCTGACCTGTCAAGATACTGGAACAAACTGTCGAAAGATCCTTGTGTAATTTTCTAGCAGTGAACGTGATTGTATTTTACAAAGAGACAAAAATCTAAGAATTGCAGGTGAGGATTCGGCTGTTTGTTCTAGAATAAGAGTGTGCGTGACCGGTCAACATGAACGGCGAGTAAAGCTTTTGGCTGGTCAAGTCGCCATTCCGGCCGGACATTGTAACCAGAATAGAAAAAGCGCTTCGAAACAAGCCATAGAGGTGCTGATCAAAATGCGTTATTTACTGCTTTTGAATTAAGGTTCAAAACGTTATAATAAATCGAATTAATTTCAATACATTAGGACGGGGGTTACACCCCAGGGGGTTATCATCGGATATATTTCTTTAACCCTTTAAGCCATAAGAATGATTTGCGTCAAATTTCTCCTTGTACTATCAATGCTTTGTAAAACAGAGTGGCCATGAGAATTACGGCAATGATCACACAAGATGAATTTGCTTGATAATTTATCAACTTCTCCCCACTACTTCTGTAGGAAATGAATGGGGGGCAACAAATGAGGATTCAAATTTTGATCTACGGATTTAAAGGGTTAACAGGTAAATGGGTTATAACTCCAGAGTGGGGCCATAAGCGGCAGTTTACGTTAAGTTATCAGAAACACTAGAAGGATCACAAATCATCAATAAAAAGCAGTTACCAACAAGAAGAGGATTTTCCTCAGTCAACAAATTGCAAATAAGTACTTCAATGTCGAACATAAGAACTTGAATTTCAGGATCTCTCGCTCCACACTTTGTGGACATCACTTTGAGTGGGCCTCCAGTGACCATCTCGCCATACCTCTCACCTACAAATTAAACATACACCAGGTGATCTGTGACGTCATTGCGGGGGCCTGGGGAAAGAAATTTTAATGCCGTATCCCATAAACCAAAGCTGACGGGAGCGACGGGAACAGATTGAATTGGTGCGCGCGTTGGTTTATGGGATACGGCATTAAAATTTCTTTCCCCAGGCCCCCGCAGTGACGTCACAGATCACCTGGCACACATACACATAATTCGGAGAGCCACCATCGTGTGCTGGCCCTCCCTGCAGCAGAAATGAATCACTCACAATTCCGACCCGTGTACGTCCTTGGCTGAGTGATGATCGGTACAATATTTCATCCAGGCACATGCCTACATGGAAACTGTTAGGACTTTGAACCCTCCAAGAGGATTAGGGCTTTTTTGGCAAGAAAGTTTTTGCTTAAGAAAGTTAACGTTGTACCAGGATCCGGCTAAGCGATCATGGTTTTATACCTAAAACACGCTACTTCCAAATTAATAAAAAAAACCACCTCTACCCAAGCCAGCGAACCCAATGACAGCAGGGCACACCTCTTAGGTTTCTTTCAACGTTAAGCCTTTAAGTCCCAATAGTGTCCAAGATCAATTTTCTCCTTACAATTATCCATACACTGTAAAGAAATAAGTTATTTAAGAATCAATAAAATGATCACCCAAGAGAAAATACTTTGATCTTTGAACAAATTCTCTCAACTAATTCTTTAAGGAAATGTATGGAGATCGGCTTGGAGAAATAGTATGTGGATACTGGGGCTTAAAGGGTTAAGCTGAGATGAAAGAACGTAACCTTACTGCCCTTTTATACACTAATAAAATTAAAACCTCCTTTTCAAAGTTACCATATTTCACATCTCACGAAAAGAACAACCCATTTTCCGCTTGTATACTCCACTCGAAATGGAACAAATAATACCTCCTTCATACGAAAACGAAGTAAAGAGGATTGGGGGTAGCACAATTACTGCTATAACCAAGTAGTTTACATTGCGGCCCACTATACTAATACCTGTAAGGATAAAAACAAATATTGCAGTAAACATAGAATTCCAACTGGCTGGAGGAAAACCAGTTGGTTATTTACAAACATTGCCGAGGAGATGAACTAGAAACTACCAAGAACAAATCTAGCTAGCGGTTCACAAGGATAGATCTCGCGGGTCCTCTGGATTGCAAGTTCAACGCCTCTTGCACCGCTCTATAACTGCGCCAGTATCCTCTCTACAAAACTTACCAGATAGTTTTGGTGATGCCGAGGGACTCGCTGTATAATGATGACTGCTCTTTCTTAGTTTCTTCACCGCTGCTGAGGCGGCGCTAGTCGGCAGGTTATATGCGATGTGGCTGATTCTGCGTCCGAAAGTGCTTTTGGATTTGGAAGGTACACTAGCTGACGTGGATTTTTTCTCCTCATCACACGCTGCTAAGATGTTCATGGCAACCTGACCACTCACGCATCGATCCAGATGTCCTGCAAGCACGACGCAACTGTTATTTATTTTTACCAGCCTCTACACTTAATTTGTAAAATTTTAGAAGAAACAGTTATCTTTAACATCGGAAAGCTCAGAAAAATTTTCGAGCGCCAGATGAGATTCGAAGTCACGACCCTCCCAGTTCAAGATCGTAAAGGCAGTTTTACGTCATCCCCGGGTCATGACTTCTCACCTCCTTCATCGCTCATTTTGGTTCAGTGTCAATTTCTTCCCTGTAAGATCCAAAAAGACGTAACAAACTCGCATTACTCCAAACTATAGAAACGTTGACAATGGCCCTTAAAGTCATACAGTAAGAGAGGCCAGTTATCAGTCAATTTTTCCTTGGATTTGAATCTCTCGAGTGCGGTTCAAACGCGGGGAATAAAAAAAAATACCTGTCTCCATTTGCCACACGTACACTGAACCATCAGTACACCCAACAACTAAAAAGTCATCCAAAGCTCGCCATTTTATAGTCTCCACCGGAAATGCGTGAAGAGAGGCCAGCATGATACACTTCCGCTCGCGCAGTCCCAACAACGCAACCGAGTGGTCCTGGGCAACAGAGCAGATGCAGGCCTGGACACGATTCTGCAAGATAAAATCAAAATACGAGCAGACAGTGACTTACACTAGCGGATGGTTTTAATCTTGAATCTCTAATCATTTCAACTGCCAATAGTAAAGCTACTCGCGGCCATACATTTGATGGAGTCTTTTACTTGTATGTGCCAACACCCTTGAGAGCTACATGCATAATTGGTTCACAGGGAATGTAATCAATACGCCACAAAAAACACTTGACATGTTTTGAATTCGCAGTAGTTTTTGCAGTACACTTACACTGCAGTCAGGTGGTGTGCAGCTTAGTCGAAGAACTTCTCCGCCGTGAGTTGAAAACGTATACAACAGGTCACCCGTGAAAATATCCCAGAGTTTCACAGAAAAATCAGCTCCACCTGAAACCAGAAACTCCCTGTCATAGCGAGGATACTCTTCATGAGGGTAAAGCAGACAGGTTACTCGGCCTCTGTGTCCTACCAGAACCCGATGCGTAGGCCACCCTGATAAACGAAAAGAAAAAATGTAAGGATCATATAACAATTTAACGCATGATTAGTAGGGTTTTTGCTTGACCCAGTGCATCATCGTGGTGTAAAACATGCTATTACACTACAAGCAACGACCAAACCCTTGTGATCTCTAGTTTATCACGCAACTGCCGCAAAGTTAGAAGAGAGAGAGTTTATTTTATTTTTATTTTATTAGCTTCGCCTTTTGATGAACAATGAAACAATAGGCAGGGGTGCCACAACAGCGTTGAGCCAATTACAGTGATCCCAGAGCTTAAAAGATATGTAAGAAACAGTAAAACTAACATGAGACAATTAAAAACAACAACGGAGACGGACAGACACGTTACGTGAAACGTTACATGACGGACAGATTGTTTTCCAGGATCGTGGGTTCTCTGGGTCGTAGTTACGTTCTAAGGCATCCTCGTAGTACTTGTACATGATGGATTTGAATTGGCTGATCTGAAGGTTGCATGAAAGTTGAAGATCATTTGCTAACGTGTTCCAGATTCTGGTGGTTCTATTAAAAAAGGATCTCTGAAAAGTGACAGTACTACATTTCCTTGAAATAAAGTGAGTGACATTACGGTTAGATCTAGAGTGAGCGTTCTGGGGGGATACAGCTGGCTTGAAATTCCGAAGCGCTAATGGTGGACAAATCAAAAGCTCGTGTACACTGATCAGGTACCCCCGGCGGAAACATTTTCAAGAGAAAAACGTGACGTGGAGTAGAAACGACACTGTCATGAAAAGGTAACAAGATGAAAATATTTAAATGCAAAGAAGATCATCGCAGTTAAAGACGCAACTTATGCAGTTTCGAAACCGCATGGGTTATCACGCCAGTAAACCCATAGAAAGTGTGGTCTATTGCTTAATTAAAGCACGGTGAATATAATAAGAGGAAAAGAACATGGTGAATAAGTTGTGGTTCAATTTTAATTTCTTTTGTTTTTGGTGTGGTAATTTATGATAATGAGTTTGAAGCAAAAGAAAAGAAAATTTAAACCAAGGATAAAGTTGAACCACAACAAATATACTTAACAGCTCTAAGGTGAATAAACGTTATGACAGGATGAATACAGTCAACTCTGTCTGAGATGGATACCTTCGGGACTGTTAATAAGTGTCTGTCTAACAGTGACGTTCGTCTCATAGAGAATCAAATAAAGGGAGTAAAGAAAGGCAAGGACAAACTCTAGGTGTCAGTTTTACCGACCGATGTGTCCGCCTCATAGAGGTGTCCGTTAAGATGGAGTCGACTGAACATAACAATTTAAAAACGCTAGCGACTATTCGATGAGGAAACCGTTCGTTTCGATACAAGTCGTTTCGATAAAAACTCTTCGAACTCTTCGATACGAACAGTAAAACCGCACAAAAATTTCGTT
>JBBMOI010000002.1:4237500-4252500 GCA_038088405.1 Porites divaricata
GCCTTACCATGGGTGCTGGCATCAAAGGCTTTGACTGATTTTAAGATGTCATCGTTAAGCTTCCAGATACTCACACTACAATTTCAAGGAAGAGAAAAATTACTTCTAGTTCAACTATGGCTGATCGTTAGCGTAAGGGTGGTTTTAAAACCTCTGACTTCCTATCATGATAAATAACTCCAGCAGTTTGAGATGGCTATTTAGTGAAAGTGAGCAGGGCTCGCGCATTTTTTGGCCCTAACATATAACCTGTAAAGGCTCGTCCAGTTCACTGCTGGCGACGGAGTTGTAAGAGCGCTTATGATCTTGTAAAAATCAAAAAGCAGAGTCATAAGTGCGACGAAGTCGGAGTCGGAAGAATCAGAACGTTTCTATTTTCTTCCGACTCCGCCCGTGACTCCATCTTTTACTAGTGAAAATCAGCTTGTCGGAATCGGAAGCAGAAGTGGAGGAATAAACCAATAACAATGCTCATTCCAACTCTTTGTGATTGGTTTAATTCTCCTGCTTCTACTTACGACTTCAACAACCTAGTTTTCACTTGATCGTAAACGACGAAGTCATAAGCGAAATCAGAACGCTGTTTTCACTAGATCGTTAAGTCCTACGCTTCTGATTACGACTCCGGCTCCGACTCCAACTCCGACTCCGTCGCTAGTGAAAGTCGCCTTAAGTATATTCACTAAAGTAGTCCGCTTTAACTAGTGACGGCCAAGGGCTGATGTGGATTGTTAATGTTAGACGCTAATTCGAGATGAAGAGGTATGGAGTATCACTCAGATAAAATTTTGAAAGTTTATTTCACTTAAAATAATTTGGTTGGCATACTGAACCTCGTGTTAAATAACACTACTTCTTACACTGACAGTAAGCAATCGATGTATTATACTTGTAGCTGTACCTTCCACTTGATCCTCCCTTCAGTAAAAGCTTGTAGAAAGGTCCTCTTCGTCCGTAAGAGAAGAACATTGCGGGATCAAAATCTGTTGGAGAACCCTGAGGCAAAAATGGATCATTGAAACATCACTTCTTGTTCCTGCGTTAACTGACACGACTTTTTAGTGCTGTTCACAATATACACAGTATGTATAGAAAGACCTGTGGGGGGTGGAGTGGGGATGTACTCAATAACAACAACAACAAGAAAAACAACAAGAATAATAACAATAACAATGACAATGAACTATCTACAAGGCTATAAAACTAAACACACAATCAGATTCCATTTGGGCAAAACTGTTTGTTTAACATTTCATTCACACGTGCAAACTTTAACATGTATATGCTACTTTTGATCTTTATTTTGTAATTTTATTAAAAAACCGTATATATGAGGTCATCGGTTGACATGACTTGATAATGATGTCATGGCAACATCAAAACGTTGTGTTAAATTTTTTTCGCTTATCTTTATTCTTAAGTGTTTACTTTAACAACATTTAATTTGATTCATACAAAATATATATTATTTAAAAAAGAAAAATCCAAGTAGTTTTGACAATAGGTCATTATCCTGATGATGACCCTGAGCAAAATTAACATAATCCTTTAAGTCCCAATAGTGTCCAAGATCAATTTTCTCCTTACAATTATCCATACACTGAAAAGAGATAAGTTATGAGAATCAATAAAATGATCACCCAATAGAAAATACTTAGATCTTTGAACAAATTCTCTCAACTAATTCTTTAAGGGAATGTATGGAGATCAGTTTGGAGAATTTGTATTTGGATACTTGGATAAGATCCAGGTTGGAGTTGGAACTTCAGTTCATTCATCAAATATCCCTCCTGCCTCCTTCAAGCAACACATACTACTTTATACCTGTTGACTTGGCTTCTCAAATACTTGTGTTACTGTTGGATCTTTAAAAGAAGCACCTGTTGACAGTAAGTTCAACATTTTGCATCAGCGGGAGAGCTGGAAAGGATGGTCTAATTGTTATAATATGAGGGACCTTAAGATCAAGGTTTGGCTATCTTACTGCAAACAGCAATCTGCAAGATTAAGATTCACAGATGGTAGCTTGAAGCTGCCACGATTGTTTTCATTCCTTCATTCATACACTTTTATTTTAGCTGGGAAATCTTCTTCAAAATCACGTTTCTATGAAGAATAGTTCGATAATTAATTAGTGAAAGAGTTCTTAAAAGTATTTCTCTCAATCATGGGAATGTGATGTCTTTGAGTGCAAAAATCCTTGCGGTACATCACTTTCATTGTACCTTTAAAGCATGGCATAGCCATGCAGACATGAACCTCAAACTGCAAACATGATGAAAAGGCAATGGTCATGTGACTTCTTGAAGTTGAAGGTTCGTGGCTAACAACCTCAATCTTAAGGTCTCTGGTTTTTATATAATAATAATAATAATAATAATAATATACAATATTTATAGAGCGCTAATTCCCAATGGTCCAAAAGCGCTTTACATAATAAAAATAACAACAAAAACCTAAACCTACAAAACTTCAAAAGTACATAGTCATCCTATAAAAATTCCCAATGGTCAAAGGCACTTTACATAATAAAAATAACAACAAAATCCTAAACCTACAAAACTACAAAACTACATGATTGTCATCCTATAAAAACATCATCATTCTATACTACAACATCATAACCAATTTTAAAAAGCCAAGTCTTGAGCTTAGATTTAAAAGAAGAAAGGGAATTACAAGATCTAAGTTCGAATGGAAGTGCATTCCAAACAGAAGGTGCAGCAATAGTAAAAGACCGGCCACCATAAGTTTTAAGATTAAATTTAGACGTAGAAAGTAAAAGTTGATTGGAGGATCTAAGAAGTCTACCAAGTGTATAAGGCTTGATGAGATCAGTGATATAGCTAGGTGCAGCACCATGAAGCGCCTTAAATGTAATTACTGCAATTTTGAAAGTTATCCTTTGTTCAATTGGTAGCCAATGAAGTTGAATAAGCAACGGCGTAACATGCTCATATCTACTAGTAAGGTGAATAAGCCTAGCAGCACTATTTAGGACACTCTGTAAACGTTTCAAGATACATTTAGGCTGACCGTAGAGCAATGAGTTACAATAGTTGATCCTTGCAGTAACAAAGGCATGAATTAGAGTTTTACATGTATCGTGAGAGAGAAACTTGCGAATCTTAAAAATATTGTGTAAATGAAAAAACGAAGACTTGCAAACAGCAGTAACGTGCGGCAACATCGATAGAGAGTTATTAAAAATAACCCCAATATTTTTAGCAGTAGTTGAACAGTCAACAGTGTCAGAGGCAATCACCAGGTTTTTTAACGCAGGACGTGTGCGATAGGAAGATGAAAAAACTATAATTTCAGTCTTCCCACTGTTCAGCTTCAGCTTGTTATTTAACATCCAAAGGTTAATATCATTAACACAATCTTCAAGAGCAGATGTACAAACTTCATTAATGGAGAGGTTGGCAAAAAACTGACCCAATTTAATAACAAAAAGGAAAGCAGTTTAAACTGACCCTGTCGCTGCTCTTGAACCCCAGGACAGCATCTGGTGAAAAGACAGAAAAATTCATGATTGTCAGTAGGTTGTTGACCATATAATTAAGTAACTGAACCCTAAAAGTGATGAAGCACAATGAGCATGGATATAAATGTGTGAAAAAAGTGATCACCAAAGACAAAATATCTCAATTAAAAATTTTTTAACAAAATGTTTAATTTTTTTTATCGGTTAGTATCATGATAATTTAAATGTACAACAATGGATCGGATTGAATGGTTGGCAGCAGAGGTTACTTTTTGCATGCCAAATCACACCACCAAACTGTAGCCTCTGCTTGCAGGGTACTGCAGCATGAATAGGCCAAGACACATCAAGGTCTCTTGGCAAATTCTTCTCCTAAAGCCTCTCTAAAAATGTTCAGCTGCCAAAACCTAATGACTTACGATGCAGGAAGCTTGTATAAGTAGCTTTTACCATCCTGTGAAAAAATTAATATAGTATCATTCCACTATATGGTGTGTAACATAACTGAATGACAAAACTCTCATAAAGGCAAGAAATGAAGTGAGCTTTAAGAACAAAAATGTACACACTTTAAATTTGTAACATGGCATTATATTACATACAGCTGCATGCAGACCTTACCCTACTCCAGACTAGAACACAGTCAGCTGCAACAAAGTCTCCACACATCCAGACCTGACCTGGAGGACTGGGAACTGTTGTTAGGAACTTAAAGTCTCCAGCATCATACAGCTAGAATTAGTAAAAAAAAAGAATGGTCGAAAACTATTAAAAGGCTACTGTTCTGTACGAGAAAAAATATATTTCAAGTGTTTTATGGTAAAGGGCTAAAAACTACATAATCAAATAGACAAGAAAAATTAATTGACAAAGGAAAAATAGAAGAAGGAATAACTGCACAACTGCCCAGTAAAGTACACCAATCCATAAAAATTCACTGGTCATCTTCATAATACATGTGTAGCATCAATTAATATAACTTTATTTTTAACTGCAATTACCAGAGATCTTTTTTGGTCCTTTTGCATTAAGATCTAGCATATATCCTGGAGGCATTTCAAGCTGATTTGCACAAGAATACAAAATCCTGGAGAATTCTGGGCCCCATTTCTAGAAGGAGGTTTAGGTTAAATGCTAAGTGGAGTTTTTGGTGTAGGAACTTAGAACTGGGGCTTTTAGAACATTGTTGTGCCTTTACATGTCCCCTGAGATTCAGTTACAATAACACAAAACATAACTCTAACTAATCCATAGGAAGGTAAATTCAATCATGGATCAAAACTTTTTTGGAGGGACTGGTCCCAGGTTTTGTAGTAATAATGCTATTTCCAAAAAGACATGTTAAGTATTATTTTTCTAGTAATGTGTTAATGGCAGTGCAAACAAAACCAGGTGTGCTAAAAATTACCTTCAGTGCTGTAACTCCTCGCCTCCAAGGATTCAAATTCTTCCTCAGGGGACAGCAAGAATGGGACCAGCTTTTTAAGTCCCCCCCACCCCCCACTCCCACAACAATCACATTGTACAATATTAATTACGTATTACTGAGTACAACAGTAAATTAGAAGCAAATAAGGGCAAGGACAATCTAAAATTGTGGGCAACAAGAGAAGCCTGCAATCCTAATCTCCAACTAGTTTCTATAATTACACATGAGCAGCATGTATGTAGCCAGCTTCATTTGGACAGTAAGTTCGGACCTTCTTTCTCTCATAATCTGATCATGCCTTTTTTGACCCTCTTTTATGTGAAACTTACCCAAAACACAACCTTGGTGCATGGCAAGAGCATTAATTATTTTGTCCTTCAATCATTGTCGCCTGCACCATGTAACCTTTGGTTATTACTGGTTATAATTATAATAACAGTTATTAGAGAATAGTTTTAAAAACATACCAGCCATTCTTGTGGACATATAACGAGGATGCTTCTCTGAGTGAAAGGATTGCAGCAGATCCCAGTAGCTTTACTGTTCCCTAATGTTACTTGTTTCAACTCTTGCTCATAAGTGGGATCACAGTACTGTAATAAGGAGATCGTAAACATTTTCAGTGCATAATCTATGATGCAGCTGTTTACTATGCTATAGAAAAGCAGAAACAATAATTATTACTAGTAAAGTTGTTCTTATTAATGAATCTAGTACACAGATTCATACCTTAGACTCAACAGATGGTTTCAGCACCCAGATGTTAAGCATACCAGACAGGGAGACAGCAACTACAACATCCTCTGTGGCCCATAGAAATTAAGGGAAAAGTGAAAGTTATAAGGTCACTACACACATGTGTACTCATTTTTTACGGACTAACAATAACAGTATATGTGCATTGTATGATAAAAATAAAGGTTCATGTGCACTATTTATCATATGCAAATGTTGGTAAAATCCTTTCCCAGGTTAAACCAGTATTCAACTGATTAGAGATAGCTTTTTGCTGAGGTTCCAATCCTGGTAACTTATGTTGAATACTGGTTTAACCTCAGGAAGGATTTTACCCACAAACTAGCCACTCACATGAAGTTATCAACAAAGGTCAAGGGTTCGAATCCCGTACAAGCCTAAATTTTTTTTTCAGGCTTTCTTTTCGCAACTGCATAAGTTGCGTATATAACTGCGATGATCGTCCTTCAAATAATTCTTCACTCTGCAGTTCACATAATTTTATATGGTTTCCATATTTTCATAATTTCATCATCATTCTTTCACGGGTTTATAACGAACCAATTCAACGACCTGCTCCCAGTTGGCTTGTTAGCTTAATTGGTAGTGTGCTGCATCGGTATCACAGAGGTCAAGGGTTCGAATCCCGTACAAGCCTGAATTTTTTTCAGGCTATCTTTTCGCAACTGCATAAGTTGCATATATAACTGCGATGATCTTCCTTCAAATAATTCAAAGAACGTTAATTAATACACTGTCAGGTAGGAAAATAAAAATGATGACATATGCATACAGAAATGTTGTAACAAACAAAATTAAAGAACAGTGAATATTTAAAATGAAATTTATCACCTGGTTTTCTGGCAGGTCTAACCACACAAGCTGCACTGATCCAGTTTGTAGCTGATGGAGAACGCAGTGTGTACAACACCTGAAAAGTAAAAAAAGTTCACACAATGTTCAATAAACATTGATTAGAGAGACTTTAGTACACAATGCACCACAAACAAATGTTCTGACACTGCGAGTAAGATGGTGAAGGCACTAAAACAAATCATAAACTTCACAAACTCATCAATAATTCATAAAGAGCAAAAATTAAACTTTAAGCCCAATGTTTTACACCAAAATAACCCCAAATCTCAATATTACTGCAAGAATGAGTTGATCTACATGTATATCAGAGATTTTGAAGCCATTCAAAAACCTCACAGTTGTGTATTATCAGGTTTGAAAACTCTCACCTTCGCCGTGAATTTTTAAACCTGATAATGCACTGCCCGTTTTATAAACTGTACATCGATCGTCATGTAGTACATCCAAAAATCATTTGAACTCTCCTAGCCTTGAAAGTACAAATTAAGCTTAAAGTATTTTTTGCTATATGTATGTACCTCAAGTGATAAGGCATCAACAACATAAATATCAGAGTAGCTGCCATAACAAACTACACGCCACTCTTTTCCTGTGCCAATGGTGACATGAAAAGACTGCAAGAAAAGACAATTTAGCATAAACTTTTAATACTACACAGTTAAGATCAAGAAAGACCAAATAATGTGCTTGCCATACTCTAATGTCAACCCTGCATTCACAAAACCAGCCCCCCCACCTGAAAAAAAAACAAGAGGTCTAGCCTACAGTCAGCAAATCCAGTTCAAAAAGGTATGTAGGTAATACTGCCCACTGGAAAACTCCCTAATCTATCAGTGTATAACGTATTGGTTTTCCAGATACTTAATATAGTGATTTTATACCTGTTGTAGTTAATTTTTTATCTCAGGTAATTAATTTTTTATTTTTATTTTGTTTTTGGGTAAACTGTGGTAATGTATGCTGATGAAATTGAAGCAAAAGAAAAAGACAAACTACCTGAGATAAAAAAATTAACCACAACATACCGAGTGGACAGCTATATAGCTTGTCTATCCAACAAAAACAGCAGGGACCTGGAACCTACATGTAATATTTACAAAACTCAATCTCACTCAGTGCAATGTCTAACATAAACAAAGATTTCAAATTTAAGTAATGCATGCAAACTCATACTTCTGTAAAATACCCACTTTTTAAAATTAATACTGTAACAGTACTTTCACCTGCCCAGGAGCACTCCAATAAAAAAGAAATAACCCTGCCAATGACTCCTCACTTCTTCTTCAAGCATGCAGACAGTAAAAAAGAGCGATCAATTTTCCTGTTTGTTCAGTTTTCACTTACAACTGTGCAGAGGTGCCTTCCCTTAGCAATAAATTATTTTTGTATACATAATAAATAATAAATAAATAATAATAAATAATTTAATAATAAATAATAAATTATTTTTGTGGAAGGATATGGTACAGTTCAGAAAGTCAGATTTTCTTTTTGGGAGAGCTGACCAAATCATTTATATCTACAGTTGTAGGCTGAGTTAACATCCACTCATACTTGGCTCTCAGTCTTAGGGGAATAAAACAAAAGAACTACAGAAATCCCTGAACCTCAAGATTAAATTGCTTTTGTTTTTATATCCCCAAGCCGTGTAACCAAGTAGGAATTATTTTTTTTGGTATAAACTGGTTGATTTGTTTACTTACATACAAGAATCATACATGCACATAAAGTTAAAGTGTATGAAGGTATAAAAGACTTCTATATACATGTAGCATAAGAACAACGTTGTTTTTCTAATCTATAACAGCTACATAATTATACTACTGTAACCTTGCTAATTCTTACCAGAAGAGCTAAATGCATCCCTGGAATGATGTTAGTTTGTATACAGATACCATCATCTGTATCCCATAAACACAGTTCTCTAACAAAACAAGTTCAAGCATAACATACTTTAAGTGACAGGTCACTGGATTAAACTGAATGTGAAGCAAAACCACATGTAGATCAGCCAAATAAAGCAACTTGGTTGGTCTAGTCTCAGTTCTTTCCTATCGAGTCATTATCATACCCAGTGTGAGGTTTATGTAAACGCTTGAGTGTGTCTTAAAAAACAGCAGACAAAACTAATGTGAAGAAGCATTAACAACATAAGAATCTCTGTAGGAACCCACTGAAAACCGTTCACATGCAGAGGAACTATACAGAGAAAAAATCATGGAGAGGACAACTTGAGAAAAGTCCAGAAAATAATTATCAAACTTCTTCATACGTACTTACTGATGATATTGTTCAAATTGGAAAACCATGAACACCTGAAATATTTCAGTACTGGTGAATCATAAAAAAGGTCAGGATATGCAAGCAAAGCTCAGACCAAACTAATTACCATATTGCTGTTTATAGTACAGTTTTCTCACACCTGACTGGCATAATAACCCATAAATATTTCTGGTGTTCATGGTTTTCTGGGTTTCACACTCAGTGAATAATTGCATTCAAATAAAATACAACAATTTTCTATCTTCTCATGTAGTAGTAAAAGTTTCATTTGTTAGACAATCCACAACCTTGCTCCCAGGGTCCTCTCCTAATGTCCCCTGGGGTGAAAGAGACTGGGGACAAGTTGGAGAGAACCCTGGGAACAAAGTTGATTTAGAACAGTGGTCACATTGTTTACATGTATGGGCACTTGCCATTCAACAAAAATTCCAGTTTAAAATTTCAGAAACCAAGGGCCCAGTGGAACAAACATTCCGGTTGCACAGAACTGACTCAAGCCACTGTGCATTTGTTATTGTACTTGTAAGCAGGATACAGAAGAGCGGCACTGGGTCCAACAATTATGTCCAATAGAAAGGGATATTTCGATAAAATACATCGGACTGGTCAAAGTGGACCACCTTCAAAGGTGATCCCAAATATTCCAGTCAGTACAAACCAAAAAATTCCAGAATTTTGGGCTGAATGGAAAGTGCCTATATGAGTGACAGGGACCACCTGTTTTATTGACTCTTTTATTATGCACCTATCAATGGTTTGCCCCAGGATGGGGGGGCCGGGCAACCCACGGGAATTAGACTTCGTAAAGCGAACGTGGGTGGGGATTTTGACATCCACAACAGGATGACATCCACAATTTTGACATCCACAATGGGAATTTGACTTACAATGGAGACCCAAGGGTGGGGAAATTGACATTTGAAAACCTGAAAATGTCAAATTTCCCGTGGGTTGCCCGGCCCCCCCATCCTGGGGCAAACCATTGATAGGTGCATTATTTCAGTGTAGTATCAGCTACATTAGCCTAACCCATTGTCAGCAGCACTGATGATACTTGACTGATTATCCCATCCATCAGTAGCTTTGGCAAGTGCTGTTACTTTTGCTGCGTGGGCAAAGATTAGGTTCCTTGGGATGATCTGCAGCAAAAAATAGATAAAGAGTTCGATTTTAATTTGTTTTTGGGTATGTAAAATGTGCATGTAGAATGTGCTTCTAATCAGGCAACACAGTATAATAAAACCTTAACCAACATCCAAAATTGCCATATACTATTACTTGCCATATACTAAAACAAATACAAAACAAAATAAAGTAATTTTATTATTAAAAAAAATCAAAAATTAATATGTTTTTCACGTAGTTCTTACTTTGATGCCACCATCTTCCGCGAACCTTAAGTCCCATACACCAAGCTGTCCATCTGAAGATCCAGTAACAATTGTTTTCTGATCATAAGTAGTAATAATACATGAGATGCAATGAGAAGGTGGTGTACTTCCCCACAAAACAACAGGAACCACTGATGAAGAAGACATCTTGTTTCATCTTGTCAACATTTATACGAGCCTTCGATCTTTTGCCCAGCGTATAACTGCTCATGCGCGTCATTAATTGCTTTGCTTTGCTAGCTTCCAGTCTTTTCCCTCTTTCGACAAAATGGCGGCTCCACAAGACAACGTTATTGTGATCTTGAATAATGGCCATTATCAATCGGAAATGACCAAGGCTGGGGCCAAACTAGTTGTTGTAGACTTTACAGCATCATGGTGAGTTACTGTTGTGAAATTAATTGACCAGTTAATGCATTTCGGGATCGCATGGTCGTTGCAAGTACTATTCGTAGAACACCACTGGAAGACTGGCCATTCTTTTTTTAAATTCTAACAAAATTCGGACACTCTCTTCACGGTGAAACTTTCCTAGGTGTTGATGAAGTTTTCTTTTTTAAATCACCTTAAGAGATTTTGGTGTTGGAGCTTACAAATGTCCTTTTAATATTTACAAATTGGTTACACGCTTTCGCAGAACTTTTTGTAGACGATGACTCAGCGTAATATGAGAGAACTCCGTATTTCTCAGAAGTCTGCAAACGTTTTGCCCTGTTATAAAAGCTTAACACTTGACTTCATTGATTTTCATTGTTTTTTGTTGTTGTTGTTGTTGTTTTTTTTTTTCAGAACTCATTTGCAATCATAATTTTTTTTTTTTTTTTTTTTTAATATTCCTGTAAAAAGTTATTCAGTTTTTTTTGAATAGATGCTTGTACCCCAATGATATAATAATGGCCAGGCCCAAAAGCGAAGCTGTCAATAAGCCTCTTTGCATTTATTGGATTGCAATTGCTTAATAACCACCAGGAAAAAACTTAAAACAAAACAAAAAACAAAAAGATGACAACACCACATCTACTAACTTAGCCAAACTTATTTGAAGTAATTTCCTGGGATGTTAAATTAAGAAACATGGTACTACAAGTAACAATATTATACAGACATCCCCTTGGTTCTCCTCCCTAATACCCACTGCCTTGATCCTTCCATCTTCCATAATTTATTACCATTACTTTGTCTTTAACAGCAAGTATGTGCCGCTCTTGCTCTCTCTCCTCATTGTCAATATCCTCATTTGCTATAGGTGTGGACCTTGCAAGTCAATTGCTCCAAAATTTGCCAGTTTGAGTGTAAAGTATCCAAGTGCTGTGTTTCTAAAAGTCGATGTTGATAAATGTGAGGTTGGTACAGTTTGCTATATTGTTATTCATATTTCTAGATCATAGCTATTAGCATTTATATTTGCCAGTCTCAAACCATAAAACTTGCTATAGTTTTTCATAGGGATTGGCCTTTTTGCTGTGAACTTTTCATTACCACACAATTTTGTAATTCACAAGAAAAACAAACAAGTCAGCTAAGTACACACAAAAATACACGCATTCCTAATTTGCATGTAAAATTTTTCACTCAGATTGTTATAATTTCCGTGTATTTGGTTTACTTGTGTTCTTACATCTCCGGCTGAGCAAGTGCAGTTGTACTTGTGTGGGTGGGTTTGTTAGCATAAATCAAACTTTCGAGACGCGTTCAAATGTTAGTATTAAGTTATCTCAATCTGGGCTAAAAATGATCCGATTTTTAGAGCAAATGAGCATTGTTTTTAAATATTTACATGTACTTCGCTTGAATCTTCATTTGTAGACTTCACAGAGATTATAAAAGGGTTTCAAGTTAAATCAGTTTTGGTTATCAATTTGCAACTATTTTGACAGACTGACTGCTCTGTAATGTGATGCTTTATCAAGAGCAAACAAAATAACATGCTGCATTTTTATCGTTTACACAAGCTTCTACTTCCAGAAAACGCAAGAAATTGAACTACTTTGAACGATTGTTGTAACAGATGGCTTGTCACAAATAACATGCAAATTCGGAGTGAAATTGAATTTTAACCTTGATAACTTGAACCATGTGTTAAGAGCCAATGTCCCAAAATATCGAGAATCTCAAATCAGTTCTAAAAATTCGCATTTTGGCTAATACCACCCAAACTACCCTTTAGGTGAACTATTTCAAGAAATGATGTTAAGAAATCCTCAAGCGCTTTACATTTTGAGAAATTTGGAAAAGTTCAAAAATTCGATAAAAATACATTTTTTTATTCGCGAAATGCTGCAAATTTCAACAATTTTCAAGGAAGCAGTACAAGTGCGTAGAAGTTCCTATTGACTTGATGTTGCACATGCATTTGCCAGTTACCCAAAGCTTTAAGACTGCATAAAAATGCCTCGCAAAATAACTTTTGTAATATAGTTTTGGGCTTTCATTGTTTGCACCATGATTGTGTGCTGTTTTGGCGGTTGAAATAATGCCCAACTTTAACCGAAAAAGTCGATTCTGGTATGTCTCAAATTTAAAATATGACTATACTATATGAAAGAGCTGTGATTCTTTTAACTAGACCTCAAGTTTCAGCTCTGCGAATTTAAACCCTTGCAAAAAATGAAATTTTAAATATAGCCCCTCGGGCCACCGTAAGCGACAAGAACGCCAAATGTAAACAAAGCGAAAAGCGTGTAAACAGAGGAGAAAATCACACCAAATTTATTTCTAGCCCACCAAAGTGCCAAGAAATGATGGAAAGTTCGGTATCTAAATAGGTATTGCTATCTGAAAAGCTACAAAGGCGAAATTGTCCGTCAAAAAAGAATTTTAAAAAAAAATCGTGAAAAACGGGCAACTGAGAATCGCGTCGGGTGATATTCTGAACTCGGAAGTAAAAATGCTTCCGGCTGGTAAAGTTTAAAAGCCTTCAAGAACTTTTTTTGAAATGCCCCAATAAACTATCGACAAACTATGCTAAATGATAGATTTACTTTAGTAAAAATGAACATAACAAGAAGTCGGAATCATGATTACAAATGACATTTCTACAAAATGAGTTTTAAGCGTAAGTCCTGGATTTTTACAAAGTAACCTTTCAGTGTCCATTTCTTTTTCTCGTGATGCAAGGCTCTGCAACTCACCTTCATGACATGACTTAAAAGCTAGCAAATAACTGAGATTTCAACATTACGCCGATTTGTAAAAGGTTGCGGCCTAAAGTTTGTTCCTAAAAGAGACGTGTATTAACTTGGTATCATGTTACGTGTGTGGTAATTTGAATAATTTTACCTAGAGCCCTTCACGCAATCTTCCACGGGGTACACGTGTCACATGTCATCACCTTTATCTCTGCTAAAGGTACAGCAAAACTTCATGACGGGTCAGCCAGGAGCTCGAGCGTCATCGATTGTAATTAATTTCAGTGAGTTATTCTTCTGCCAATTGTATTTCGCTTCGTCTAAGTGAAGCAGAATGAAAATTTATTAGGGATCGTTACAAGCCCTTCCTTTTCTCTACCCCTTAGGGCTTTTGCTACTTCATTCTGCATTCCCGACTCGTGGACCTCTCGGCAGCCATAAATGGAGAGCTTGCTGGCAGGCTCAGGTATCGTTGCAAACACAAAAGTAACAACGGAACATAGCCAACGTAGCAGATGCTTGAAAGTATTCAGGCACAGGAAAAAACTAGACTACAAGTAGTCCCCCATTTTTCCTCAGGGATAGTAGAGCGAGTGAAACGCAAGCGCGCGTTTTCACGCGCACTCGCGTTTCGCTCGCTCTACTATCCCTGAGGAAAAATGGGGGACTACTCGTAGTCTAGGAAAAAACGGGCGCGCGAGCTAGGGGGAGACACGCGCGAGTGGAGGAACACGCGTATCTTCCTTGAGCGCCCCGTCTTTCTTTAGCCCACTATTTCCAGGCTATATTGAACAACAATAAATAGTACCTTCGGCCACATTAGAATGCAAATTCATCCAAGGAAGTTAAGCGTCATTTGTACATCATCTATCATCACCATGATCTGCGCCGCGCCGGTTTCAATTACAACACCGCTCGAAAATTTGCTAAGTCGAGCACCAACCCGCGGGTCTTTACTAAATACAGCCTAAATCAGCCTACTTACGCCCACTCCAACACCTCTGTTCTTGAGAATAAGCCCCTCAATGGTGTTAAAATTGTATTAGACGCCCCCCGCCCCTCTAATATAAGCCCCCTGTCTAAAAGACCACCCCCTATGAGAATTTACTACAAAATAGTAGGAATTAGCAAAATAGGAGAAAATCATTCAATTCATTCATTTTCTTGCCTGATTTATGGGGGGTTTGAGTGTTTTTATTTTCATCTAACGATGGAAACACAATAACCCTCAGTGCGGGTGTTTATTAGGTCATTTACGGCTTTAAAATTGTATATGTATCTTCTTCAGTGCACTTTCCAAGTGCGGGTGGGCTCTAGGTCACGTGCCGAGCCCCTCCCTAGTTTCTCTTAAGGTACAAACAGCTATTTCCAATCCCCGTTTGACACTAGCGATCTTCTTATTCAATGAAACTAAAAACAAAGTAAAAATTAAACCAATTGTCATTTACCAGCGCGACGCCTCGATCGCAATTTAAAAAAGGGATAAATTCGGATTGACAAGGATATTCCCCACTAACACCGAATGCAAAAATTGCCATCAATGAGAGTCGCAAAACTACACAGCATTTTTTCCCACACGTTCAGAGCTAAACGTGATAGCATGTGCCACGTGTACCTCGTGGAAGATTGCGTGAAGGGGCTCCTGGTAAAATTATATATTTAAATTACCAT